>JANIJG010022873.1:0-44717 GCA_024611175.1 Megaceryle torquata | reverse complement strand
GCTACCTATTATCATACTCAAAGCCAATAGATGTGATTTTGAATATTACATTTCTTCTACCAGAAAATGGCAAAACTGCTCAGAACTCCTGATGCAGCTTCCTTTGATACGAGACATCCTTCTTTTACAGTTCAGTGAGAGATAGATCCGACTCACCGTGAAAAATAAGTCATTCTTTCTGTCTCCCATAGCTGGCACAGGAGAACACATGGCATGGCGAGACATCTGGGATGTGTTTGCTGACAGATTTCAGTTTTAAAGGTGACTTTTGAAGGACTATCTTTTGTTCTAGTGGTCACCAAGAGACCCTAATAACTGTTTAAACTGTGAAAAGTGACACTTGCATTTTAATCCTGTATAGGACAGAGGTAGATGTACTTCTCCAGTAAAAAGATTGTTGTTTTTAAATGAAGACATTTCAGAAAAGCTAGTGGTAGGTAGTCTAATTGTGTATTTCTTCCAACAGCAGCTGACACTTTTAACAAATATACAACCATGCCATAATGTAGTCTGTAGTTGGTAAGTATTTTACACGTTGTGGGTTTGAGGGAGAGAGGGTATACACCATACGTTCAGCTGTAGGGAGTGGTAAGAAAAGAAACGGAAGCTTAATGTACAGGACAACACATGCTTGAGTCTAACCCATTAGGGAAACTGCTCAAGAGCACTCTATGGTGTGAAAATACATCAAACCCTCAGGCTTAACAAGTCCTAGGTTGCTTGTCCTGAGAAACATTTCTGATAGCACAAAACTTTAACTTGTACAACTGGGGGTTTTTTTGGTTTTTTTTTTTTATTTGCCAGGAGCTCTATTTGAAGTACACAATAAACCTAAAAGGAATCTGCTAGGCATGAATAAGAGAGAGATTGGAAATGTGTAGGGAGGGAATGTGAAGCCTTTTCATTCTCTAATGAAGCATTTGTCTTCTGGCAGAGACCAGCACTTCTATTTCCACTTAGACTCAGCTTTTTGCCTCAGATAAAGACTTTCTCCCATCTTTTTAGCACTTGTGTCTAGTTAAAACATGCTAGGAAGAGTATGAGAGCTCTGAAGAATGGGCAACAGGATTTCTGATGTGTTACTTAAGTGCCTGCATTAGGAGACAGCCTTTCTAAATCTTTTTAGGAATAACTGGAAAGAAACATGTTTGATGTTGCCAGAGCTCCTGCAATTCAGTCTGCCAGTTGAATGGCAGGAAATATGGGTGTACAGCTAGAGAGAATGAGATCCATTCCATGTGCATGTGCCTCACACTGACACCTGCACAGGCACATGCAGAGGAAAAAATACTTTTTTTTTTGAAGTAACTGATTAAAACTGTGCAATTAGCCTGATTGTCCCATATAGCAAAACATGGAGAAATTACTGTAAGTAGGGTGGAATCCATGATCCCAGAATTGCCCTCTGAAATTCCAGTTAAAATGTGTTGTAGATGAGGGTTTGCCCTGATATGCCTAAGTAGGATTCAGTGACCACAGTCAGAAAATATTTAAGACAGAAGTGTAAGGCTGAAGTGGAAGGTAATAGCTCAGTATTTAACAAACCTGGATGCCACTTAGAAATATCTACATTTCCTGGAAGTAAGAAGTACTGACACAGCACTTCCTATGTTCCACTGCTACTGTTGTGGGTCCGTAGCCTCCCCACACTGAAACTGTATTGAAGCTTAACATCTGAAATACCACAAAGTTCACTCAGTAGGTCATTCTAATCAAACCTCGTAGGATCTTCCAATGAAATTATCTTTGATTTCTTATCTCCTCAGTTTTAGGCAGTCTGCACCTGCTTATAATAAAATCTGCAAGTGTCTTTGCAAGAAGTGTCTTTGAAGAAGTCTTTGTCCAGGAATCTAAAACCATACTTCATACGAGAGCAAGAGAGAAAAAATTTCTCTGAGGCTCTGAAGAGTCTGTAAACATAGTTATGAATAAAATTTTTACTCATATGCACTATTTTCTTACACTTCAAGACCACCAAAGGGCTGTCTTTTGTTTCCAAACCAACACAAATTTTACAACCAAAAGATCTCTGCTTTTGTTTTTGCAGAATTCAGCTTTCATTGAAGAGCTGTAATCTAAAATCAACTTGTCTGAGAAAAAATACAGTTGTATCTGTTGTAAATAAGAACACAACTTTTGAAATGCCAATAATTTTATCCAGAAAGCTTAGACTATGCCCAGCATAATAGTCAAGGTGCCCACCCTTGAAACGTGATCAGTCCGGTTAGGTTCGATTAACTTTGAACCCTCAAAGGCTTAAGTGATCCAGCAGACAATCATTTTCACTGATCCTCACAGTCTTCAGCAACATCAAGCAGTTAAGGCCCTGCGTCTTAAGCAAGGAAGATCAAAGAAATGACACCTTTCATTTTGAAAGCACAGCGAGACAATGTGTGCTGTTAATCTTGAACCTGTCAATATGTTCATCCAGCTGTCTCAGTAGCCCACTGGAGTCTTACTCCTACTTTAACGTTCCAGTTACTGTTGCAACACAGCTACACTAGAATCAGTACCTCAGGGGCTTACTCTGTCATGTGTGCTGCACTTTCAGCTCTTTCATGAGATGCTGCTCCAAGAGATTAACGACACTCTAAGCCTCTCTGAAGGATTGCTCAGGGAAATGTCTGGTTCTGAGGAAACAAGCACCATTTTATGGCACAGGACAAATGCGTGTATTCTGCTGGTGAAGGGAAAACAGCCCAAGCCAGAGAGGAGAGGTGAGTAAATAAAAAGTTTTTAAAAAGCCAGCCCATATACAAGCATATATGAGCTAAGCATTGTTCAGAATATGATGCAAAGAAGCTAAAGTGTCTTTTAGGAGAAGCCTAAAAGTACTTGAAAATGTTTACTTTGGACTTTCTGAAAACATCCTGACATTGACAAATGAATCTAAAGAAAAAGAAGAAAATACCAAACAATGCAGTTAGAAACTTAAAGCGATCTTTTGGAACCCAATGTTCTTCGAAGACTTTGAACACTGCTTTTAGTCATTTATTTTCTTGAATTCCAGTGCAAGGAATCCCACTGAAAGGGTAGATTAGTTGCTGTCTTAAAGAAGTTTAATTGTGTGCTTAAGTATTTTCAAAGATGAAACTCTTTTCAGGGGATTTGGAACATTTTTGCTTTTTACTTTAATGGTTGTGTACCTTCCCGAGCCATTCCAAGCAGAAACATCTTGCTCCTGTGGAAGAAAGTAGCTGAACTTGACATCAATAGATGGTTATTTCAAGACATCCCACTTACAGAGGACACGCAGTGACAGATAATTGTACAGAAGCATTCAAAACACCATCTCAAAGAGCTCCCCCTCCAAATCAGAAATGGGACCTTGTAAGTGGCCAAGGACAGAGGGGAGGGTGGATGGAAGTATAGAAATAACATAAAAGTTACTCACACAAAAGCTGTCTGTGTGCATCAGTGATGTTTGCATTCTCATGCCAGAAGGGGTTTATCAAGGGATAGCATTCACTCCTCACTAACAGAGAAGGGAAAAAACAATGAGAAAAAAATTACACTGTAATATCTTATTGCAATATAGCCTTTTTTTTTTTTTTTTTCTCCCATGTACATAGAATTCATATATTATCCCCTTTAAAAAGTCATTCCTAGGTAGGGAAGGAAAGGACAGGATTTTCAGTACCCAGCATTGGCCAACCTCCGTTCCCATGGGGCCTGACAACTGAAGCAGGAAACATCTGCTCATTTCAGTTGGGCTCAGGGTACAGAACAGGGGAGAATTCCTTCTGCCTGCTCCTTCTCCCCTACTCCACTGTAAGGAACATCTGTTCTTGCCCATGATAAGCATTTCTTCTTGTTTTCAATGGTGGAACCAAACCCAAAAGTAATATTCCAGTCACATGGCAGGGAATGGGGGAAATCTCTGTAATATGCACACAGGGTTCATGGATCTTTCATTAAAATCCAGAACTGTGAAATACCAAGCAAGAGTAAGCACAGTGCAAATATTTGGTGACCTTGGTGAGTCTTTAGTCATTTATCTTTAGTTCATATAGGATTAAGTTAATTTTATTTATATTATTTATATATATTTCACTGTAATAATATTTATATTACTACTATTTATATCAGTGTATATATAAACTAGATATTGTTTAATGTTATTTATATTTATATTCTTTATGTTATTATCAATCATCTTAATGGCTTTAACCCAGAACTTTCACCCCTTAATTCCCCCTGAGTCAAATGAAAAGACATCTCTTTCCTTCTAAGTGGTTAACGTTTATTAAATTAGTCTGAATTAAAAGTTAATGTAAAATTAGGTTACAACAGCAGAAAATTCGCTATCCCCACGTCTCCTTTGACAAGTAATCCAAGAGATGTTCGACAAAGAACTGCCGATGGGTAAAGGGCACCGAGAGGGGAGCAGACTGGCTTCCTGAACAAGTACAGCCAAAGAAGCCACCGCAGCCGCCTGCTCCGGCCCCGCCGTGAGCAGTTACCGCTTCACGCCGGAGCTGCTCCCGGCAGCCGGGCAGACCCGCTGCCCGCTCCCAGTCCGCTCCCAGCCGCCGTGGAGCACACGCGTAACCTGCGTCGCGGTCCGCGGGGGGCGGGCTGCTCCTTGCCCGGCTCTACCCCTGCCCTTGCCCAGCCCTCCCTGCCCTGCCTCGCCCGGCCTTGCCCCTGCCCCTGCCCAGTCCGCCCTGCCCTGCCTCGCCCGGCCTTGCCCCTGCCCCTGCCCAGTCCGCCCTGCCCCGCTCACCGCGGCAGGTCCGCCAGAGACCCGAGTGCGAGCTGAGGACGTCGGTGCCGTTGCTGGACGCCTCTAGCTTGGAGGCATCGATGATGTACCAGAAGTCTGTCGCGATGGCTACCACGAGGAAGATGAAGCTTGAAACTCCCACCAGGGCCACGAAGAGGGAGAGGGCTCCCAAGTTAACCTTCATGCTGCCGCCCGCCGACGCCCCGCCTTGGCCAGAACCGACCGTCGCGCCCGCGCCGTCTCCACAGCGGCCGCGCCTCGCCGGGCCGGGCCGGGCCAGGCCAGCGGGGGCCCCCGCAGGTAGCCTGCCTCGAGCCCCGCCCCGGCCGGGAAGGGCCGTCTGCCTCCGCTCCTCGCCTGCCGCAGGGCGGAGCGGCGAGCCCCTCGTCCCGCCGAAACACCCCGGCTCTGCTGCGCTCCCAGGGGCGCGGCCGGGCGCTACTGGCCCGGCCCGGTTCGCGTTCCCGCCCCGCTTCCCGGCCCTGAGCCCCGCTGAGCCCCGCGCACGGGCAGCTCTCGCGTCCCAGAAAGGGTCAACCTCTAGAAACCGCGGGGAGGGGGGGGGACGAGGGACAGGGCCGGGGACACAGCAGCTCGGGCTGCTTTGAATCGCTCGGGTAGTCTCACCTCAGAACAAAATTCCCCATTCCGAACACCACTGCCCTTGGGGAGAGGCGGGAGCCGAGGGCTGGCAGCAGTAAGCAGTGCTACTGTTCTTACAGCCTTTGCTGTGTCAGTATTTACAAGAGATTTCCTCTTGTTCTTTATCTTCCAGATGCCGACCTCGAAAGGATAGCTCTAACCTCACTGGAAAGGTACGAGAGAAGGCACTAGCCTGATGCAGCGATGTCTGTACCTGTCAAGACCATTTTCCTGTGAAGGTATCACTGATGGAGGGACGAACACAAGTAGTACACCCTCTTCCAACAACTTCAGAAGGACAAACCATTTTGTAGTTTCCAAGGGCACAGGTGTTCCTATGTGAACCCCCGAGCCACACCTTACCCAGAGTCCTGATGATCTTCAGCCCACTGAAATCTGTTGGGTAGCAAAGTAAACTGCAATAACACAACCTTGGTTTTAAATCTGCAGAGCGTTTACTGGGGAGTTTTAGTGTGTCACTTCACTGGCATAAAGACACAGTACTGATAGGGTCAATAGGGCGTCTTGTCTTCTGACTTGTCATTCACTTCAAGCCTTCCAGGGAATTGCTAAGTAACTCCTAATCATTAAAAAAATAATTCTTATTTATTTTCTGGCATGGACATGGGGTAGAATGTGTGACATCGTTATCCATCCATGGCAACAAGCTATCGTGAACCAGTAGGGTTTCAGGAGTCTGAGTTCTGTTCTGTTTCAGGAGTTTCAGTGTCTGTTTTTTCCAACTATATTTGCAGAGTTACTTGAAAGTTTTGCTTATCCCCACAAATACCATGTATTGAGCAGATGTTTCATCGGCTCTCTTCTCATAAACAGAGGCATTCTTACATCCAAACCATCACACCACTGCAGTGATCAGCCACTGTCATCTCCCAGTTAAAATCAAGGGAAAACAAAGGGTGTAAAACTGCACCAACATATAACCCAAGCTGCTGGGTCCAAGCTGCTAATCAGATACTGTACAAAATGACTACCAGTGATGATCTGTGTCCTGGAGAGTTCTTGTTCTAATCTCGAGGCCCACAAAGTTCTGGACATGTGCTTATTTTTAGAAGCAGCATGAAATAATTTGCTTTAGCAAAACCTCACAATATGTGGAGGTTCTTGTACAAGGTTCTTCTCTACAAAGAACACAAGACTGAAAGTTAAACTAGGATTTCCATCAGCAAAGATGTCAAAGTTTAATCTAGGAGTACTTCCCTTCACTAAGGCAGTCTAGGTGTGAGTTAGATCCTCTAACATCAACTGGCTTCTCAGAATAGTAGAGGTAATTCAGCAAATGCTCCCAAATTTGCAGTCAAATTTTAGTTCACAGAGTGCAATGCAGCAAAATTAGCAGTATTCCAGCTTGAGGGGAGCAGAACTTGCAGAAGTACCTTTAACCCCATCCTTTCTGTTTGCAGGATTCCACGGGTGTGGAAGGATTCAGAGGGCACTGTGCTCTGGAAATCACCAGTGTGGCTTCCTGGGACTCTTACTAGGTAAAATGCATCTATAGTACAGTCCCTTCTGAGTCATTCTGAACCTGTACTGTACTGGTGCAGCGAAGGCCTCAGCCCAGTTATGTCTAATAATTGACAGCTAAAATCAAGTAAGATCCTTGAGGTAAAGTTGTTGTGGAAGTACTAAACGAATTGTGTTAATACTGGAAAGGAGTTAATGAAAGCCAGAGAAAGTGATTTGGCACTTTGTTGTCACTCATTTTAAATGGTTTACTGAACATCAGTGCTCAGAGTAGGAAACAGCATGTCATTAATCCTATTACAAGCACACTTGCCATCAGCAAAACATCTACCTTTTCTCTGGACTTAGGTTCTGCCTGGATTTAAAAGAGCAATTCATTTCATAGGTCCAGTCTTTGTCTCTTCAAGCTACATAAACTACTGATGTTAAGGTTGGTAAGCACGTTACATTATAAGATGTTCATCAAAACCTTTCTTTTTAAAGAAGACCTTTCTTACAAAATGAGTTCCTCCATTTTCCCCAATGTTCATTTTATTTCATTTCTTCTGCTCCATTTGTATTTGTGGAAGAGGTGATTGAGTTACTAAAAGTAAATGATACATAAACTGAGGGAGGGAAGGAGGGATTCCCACAATGTTTACCCATACAACTGCAGGAAAGTAAAAACCAGTCAGCAAAAATGTGCACTGATGAATGGAATCAATCACTGCCAGAGAAATGAGTGCTATCAACACACCTGATGTCATTCACAATCTTTCCCTGGAAAGTATCACGTGTCCTCCTGTTCTTTTGTTTTATTGACTGAAGAATTAACTAGAAAACCAGTTTACCATTCAGCATTCCAGTAAAGCTAATTGGATTCTGAAGTTTATTGTTCTTTTCAGCTATTAAAAGATAAACACAGTTACTTCCCCTGTGGCTCCAAAGAGAAAAGCTGAAAGGCAGTGTACAATATTACAATTTTCAGACTCGCTGCCCTTTGTAATTAGTAGCTTTTGTCTGGTTGGTTGGAGGTCTACCATCTCTTCTCAGATTTAATCTTTTCATCATGCAGTTGTACAGGTCCATTTTTCAAACAGCCACAGCCCGCAGTGAATATAAAGGAGGACTAACCAGTCACAATTTACCTCTGACGAGAGAATACAGGCCATATATCACAATGTCCTGACTCTTACTCAGTATTACCTGATCTGTCAAAGAAAGCCATAGAGTGTAGCCATGTCACATTGAATTAAAAAGGGGATTACAGGAGGGACATGCCTGAAACACCCATCACAGATTATCACAGCCAGCTTTGTCTTTTCTCAAGTCTTGTTGTAAATTGTCTTGATGGAGAACTAGTTGTTGAGGTTATAGTAGGAGGGATATTTCCTTCCGAGCCAGCTTGGCTAGATTATACTCTGTGACCTTACTGCAACAAATTCTAGAAATTGTATTCTAGGAAATCACAGCAACAAAAAATTCTGTAGTGACATCTATCATTTCACTTAACATTTACCAAGGAAGCTTTTTCTGTCTACCCAGTCACAGCACCATCCATTTCTAAATGTAGGTAGAAAAATAGTATCTCTACAGTGATGCTTGCATGGACAGTAAAGAATCCAAGGTTAGTACTCAGTTTTCACTTGGATGGTCTATAATCCTTTTCATGATGTTGTGTAAATGTTTTAGTTTCAGGTTTAGTTCCACTGTGATATGGGAGTGGCTTTTCTTCAAGGTCACTCAGGAAGTACACTGCCAGGAACACCTAAGAAGGCTCATTTTAATAAAGTCATTGCTTTCAAACAGAGATTGCTAGAGCATGCTGTGGAAAAAAAAAAAAAAAAAAAAAGAAATAATTGTCTGGTTTTCTGATAGAGAAAAGGAGATGACTATTTGTGGAGTATTAAAAGCAGCATTTTTGAATGGCGCAAATCAAATAAGTGCTTTTCTTTACAAAGTTCATGTTCAAATGCTTAACCATATACAGAGAGGGAAACTGCTAGAAAGTTAAATGCTTTGTGCAGTAACTGCTTGTCCCAGTGGTTTCACAAAGGAAAAATTCTATTGATGTTACTATGGTACGTACATTGGGCTCCTCAGTACAAGAAGGATATCGAGGTGCTGGAGCGGGTGCAGAGGAGGCAACGAAGCTGGTCAAGGGACTGGAGAATAAATCCTATGAGGACCGTTTGAAGGAGCTGGGTCTGTTTAGTTTGAGGAAGAGGAGGATGAGGGGAGACCTCATCACTCTCTACAACTACCTGGAAGGACACTGTAGAGAGGCTGGTGCTGGGTCTCTTCTCTCGGGTAATTAGTGACAGAACCAGAGGGAATGGCTTCAAGCTGAAACAAGGTAAGTTTAGACTGGACACTAGGAAAAAATTATTCATGGAAAGAGTGGTGGGATATTGGAATAGGCTGCCCAGGGAGGTGGTTGAATCTCCATCCCTGGATGTGTTTAAGCATCACTTACATGCAGTGTTGGGGGACATGGTCTAGGGGTGAACTTGTAGAGTAGGGTGAATGGTTGGACACGATGATCCCATGGGTCTTTTCCAACATAGATGATTCTGTGATATAGGCAAAGTTCTGGCAAAGTTACTCCGGGCTTTAGGATTTTCTAGCAAAACTATGTTATGTAATAAGTTACTGCTACTGTATACAATCTAGGATTGTGTTTTGGGGAAAAGAAGGAAAAATATGCCAGTAAAGTCTATTCTGGATCAGTTAAGAACATTACCAATTTATGGTGTGCCCCCTATGGTCTCAGGCAGTTGCTTTGACTGTATCAAAACTGTTGTCTTTTAGAGGGTTTAGCTTTCAAACAAGCTATAAACAAAGCGTATAAAGAAGGTTCAAACCACACCGAATAAGCTCCATTGGCATTCTTTCTTAATGTATTTCTGTGTTTCTGTATTTTGTCACATGATACGTAGGCTTCCTCCTTCAGACTGAGGGGAACTGTAAAGCCCATGTTTAGAATAGTAAAAATGTTTTCATTAGATGAGACTATCGAGTGTGAGAAAGCTTTGATTATCCACACTTATGCTTGGTGATACCATGAACAAAATCTGGACTGCAGAAGGATCTCAAGAGGCTGGTTCAGATAAGCTGTGTAGTTAAGATTCTCCAAATACTCCTCTGAATGACAGTATAAAACACTCAATGAAGAGGTTAGTCACATATCATTCTTTTGAAAGTTCTTGTCTAGAATTAAAAAAAATAAAAAAATAAAATAAATTCTATCTTTTAATCTAGCTTTTCTTTGAACAGGGAGGCAGTATCTATGAAGTATGCAAGACAGTTAATCCAGGGCTCAGGACATGCAAAGTGTTAGCTCACGTATGTGAAAGATAAGCTCCTGATTTAGGCACTCTACTAATCCTACCTAATGACATCTGAAAATTATCTCCTTATTGTATTGAATAGAAGATTTCTTAACATTTTCTTCTGGTCTTGATTTCCACCACTGTAAACTACCCAAAGATCAATGCTGCTGTTATGTGTCACTTTTCTCAGTTAATAAGGCCTCCCAAGTCATCCACATGACAATCCCCACTGATAATGACACCATATTTCACTGCAGCACATCCCAGCTCGAATACTGTACTTAAATATACCCCCCAAAAAGTTGCTTTAGCATCACATCTTTCAGATACAGAAGAAGGAGGATACACACACACACAAAAAAAATAGTATTGAAAGTAAAAAATAACAGCTGGTCTCATTTCTCTTCTCTTGAAAGTTGTGCATTCTGGAAATTGATTTACAGAGCACTGGTTTGAATTCTGACATGGCTATGTACAAAGAACTGCATAAAACTCTGAGCAGCATAATTTGATTTACTAGAAATTGCTGGAGGAAACAAAGTAGAAAAGGAAGTTCGTGTTACTTAATCTTAGTCAAGCAAGTATTTATGTCGTGTGTCAAGCAGAAGAAGTATAGCTAAGAAGAGTGTATTGAGCAGGTAGAACAGATGCTGATAAGCTCACACACTGAAAGTGACAGGCCTGAGAAGCACAAATGCTGTTCAGGAAGACTAGGGAAAAGAAGGCACAACACAAAGGCAGTGCAGGAAAAACAGGGAGGAACCAATCCATCCTGAACAGAAATACTTTTGACTGCTGAAGATATGGAAAATAAAGAGCTTAAGAGCAATTCCCCCTTAGTGTCTCAGCACCCTGACTTTCAGGATGCATTAACTTTGGTCTCCAGGATGTACCAAGAAAAAAACAAAAGAGAAAAGCAGCTTTTAAAATTAAGAAACCAGGATAAAATATGGGACTTTTATTTTCTATCCTTCCCATTGAGACATTCACAGGGTGTGCCTACTCCTTTTGCCTTCCCATACAGCCTTGAAGTGGCCTTCTGCATTGCAACACCTTGCACAGCCTTTTCTAGGTCCCTAAGTGTGTCTTCCCATCAGCTTTGACACCCTGTCAGGCTCTGTTCTCCATCCGTATCCAGGCAGAAAGTTCCCTCTGTGTGTCTTTCAGTATGCTGTATGTCTGACCAGCTGTGATTCCCAGCTGGGCATGTCCATTTGGTCTCTGAAAAGCTGCAGTCTCCTGCCTCTTCCACATGATCTAGTGGTGCACATATAGCAGGGAAAAACACAGACATGTAGCAGCACTGAGCCTTCCTTCTTGGATGTTATCCAGACATTCGTTATCCAGACATTCATTATCCAGGCATTTTTTTAACATAATAAGGCTTCAAGTGCTCAGTATATGGATAAGAATTACAGGAGTCTTAGAGAATAGCCTGATCTGAATCTTTGTGAGCAAAGGTTTTATTAACAGCCTGCCTCTAAAGCAGATCAGGGAAGAAAGGAATGAGGTGGATGTAACAAAAACTTTTCCAAGTATCAAGGTCAATGGTGATGCTAAAGTGCTTAGTTTAATAAAAGTGTCTCATTTCCATCGCACAGTTATGATTTGTTACAGAGTAAGTGAAATACTGCCCACCTGAAGCAGATGATAAAGGTGACCTCATCTGTATGGCTTTGTTTCAAGGGTATTACAAGACATTCATACGGTCTTAATACCAGTACACAAGGTGGTGGATTGTGTTAAGCAACAGGAACAGCAGCATCTTTTGCCTAGCCCAGCTAGCTCAGAAGAGGATGCCTGTCATAGTGTGTGCAAACAGATAAAGAGGAGATGCAATGAAAGGGACACATAGGATGGCAGAGATGAGCGGGTCTAATAAGAATCTTAAATTGAGATTAAATGATCCCCGATGCCGATGTGAACAGCCTGTAATAAACTGCTGTATTATCTAATTATTATTGAATAGGCTCAGTTTATCGCTAGCACAGACTTCTTTGGAGTCAGTCAGTGAATGAAATTGGCCCAATTTATCATTTAAAACAAGTAGTTAACCCTCTGTGAAGCTGTCTAGTATGTGAGAAAATTAAAAGTCCTTACCTTCCTTTTCCCACACACTACAGGTCTAGGGCTGAGAAGTGCCCGAGGCTGATTCCCTCCTGGTTAGGCTTACAGGCTTCAAAAAGTAATGAAAAGTAGTGCTGAGCAGAATGGATGCATGGAACATTCTATTTACTTTCTGGAGCATTGATTAATGTTGAAGTCTTTGCTAAAAATTTAAGAGAGCATTTGATATGGCACACATAAAAATAAAATACTTTTCTGCAGTTCTTCACTGTCATCTAGGATAGAGATAGTGATTTAAAAGACAGTTGATGATCCTTGATTGCTGCTGAAGAATCAGAGTGGCTTTTGTATTGTGTGAATTTGATGTGCTTGGGAGTGTAGGAGGGTGCTTCATTTACCTTTATTTTGCTCCTTTTCCCCTGATTAAAAAGAGGTATTGTTGATGTTTGCAATCACAGTCACTAGGCTGACATTGTTCTAAGAATCACCTCAGACATTACACATACACCTCTCTTAGAAAACTTTCTGTGCAAATCAGCTTGTGTTGGATGTAAGAAGTTATGATGGGGTGATGTCAAAGGCATGCAAGTGATTGTTCTGAATAAGCCCAAGGAGAAAAATGCTGTAGTCAAGGAGTGTGAATGTGTATGACAAGCAACCACAAAATGGTTAATGGAAGAAAGAAAAAATCTCTGTGGATTTTAGCTCCATGCTGCTAATGTTAGTGCTTTGTAATTCAGTTTTCTTGCTGGTGAGGCAGCATGATTCTTAGCTTCCTCTGGGAAGGAGAAATGGATATTCAGGAAATGTGGAGACACAAAAGCTGAGAGATGCAGTTGCTCTTTTTAATTATTTTTCAGTTATTCCTCTTATGCACTCTTCAACTTCAAGCAGTTATTTTTTAATTGTCAACCTGGTGACTAACACTGAGATGCCTGCCATGCATGCTTGGAGAGCAGAGCAAAACTCTTCACTGATTTATCATCCAGACCAAGGGTTCTTTTACTTGCCATGTTGCCTGACATTTCTCCATGCTCTTGATGGCTTAACCAACTTGTCTCAATTACTTTGCATATCAGCATACAAGTAAACAATATGAAGTGAAAACTAGTTCAGCATATCTCTTTTCAAAAGCCCCAGTACCGTAGAATTAAAATTATGAGGGCTGATACATTTTTCTAATTCCTGTCAGCCTTCAGTGGTTTTTTGTTTGTTTGTGTTTTGTTTGTTTGTTTTTACTGAACTAACAAAATCACAGAACTGCTTCTGTTTGGTAGACATATAATGAAAGAAAAGACTAGCAGAGACAGTACAGTATGTATTGGAAAGACATGGTGAGCTATCAGGGATATACTACTACACAGCACAACAGCAGATACCTGGTGGTGTATTAATTCATCTTCTTATTCCTGGCTGCTTAGAGTCAGCTCTGTTCTCTTATCTATTCCTAAGGAATGTGATTTTCCCTGTGATACATATTTTTCAGGGTTGCCTGTATAGTTTTCTTCTCCTCTGAGCCTCCTGTAGCAGTGCTGGCATTTAGAAGGTATTCTGTAAGGCAATATCCTCTGGGACATGAAAGGACTGGGCAAAACCAATGTGGGAAGCAGTCACTTCTTTTAAGCCCTCTACTTCCTGGTGAGATGTGACTAAGGGATACTCTTAGGCTGCTGTCTTTAAGCAAAGTCCTAGCTCACGTGGCTGTGAAGAAGATAGGAACTGAGGTGCATCCTAAGGTCTTTAAAAAAAAAAAGAGGTAGATCTCAGGAATTTGCTGGCAAAGCCCTATCGTGTGTGGTACAGAAACTGCAACTCCAGAGCTTGACTGTCCCTAAACTACTGTCATTATCTCCCCCATTATAATGTCTGCAGCCACAATGGCTCCTTTGAGACCTTCTGCACCCACAAGATACTCCTGCTTTGCCTAATGATAATATATGTGTAACAAGGTACCTGCATTTTTTAGAAAGGAAATAACAGCTGCATTTCTCATATAATGTACCTTTGTGTTTAAAAGATCCTACTTAGTCCACGTACCAGTGTCTCTTGTTGTAAGGGGCTAAGATTTGGTGACAAATATAGTCTGCTTTGTCTGGATATTGTTTGCGCTTTATAGCAGTGGGGAATATGCCAGCAGAGAGAGAGAGACCGTGGTAATAATTTATGTGGCAGTGTATCACCATGGGAAGTAAAATAATATTCTGCTCTTTCACAGGAGCCAGATAAAAGGGAAACAAATCTCCAAAGCATTTTTGTCAGATGTTCATCCAACAGAATTCCCCACAGAAACTCCAATGAGAGATCTGAATGGCTTGCTGTGTTTTCCATTTCATTATCACTCAACATTCTAGATTGTAAAAATAGGGAAAGATTACTTCATTCTTTTAATAATTCTTAGCCTTTATAGAAGGATGCAGATGACGAGAAACAGACATCTAGAAATAAATACAGTCTATGCATTACATTCCATGTTTTTTTCCTAGTGTTAATTGTTGAACTCTTCCTTCCCCACAAGCATCCTGAGTAGAAACACAAGGATCGTCTGTAGCAATTAACGTTAGCATCATATAACAAGTAATTACTATGTAAATGACTGCTTTTGAACCAGATCCTCCTGCTGAAAGACACGGGCAGCTTCCATAGCCCTTGCAGAGGAACACAAGTAGAATACAGATGGGAGTTTTGAGCACATCTGTGCCTGGTTTTGCTGAGAGGCCAGGTTGCAGAGTGGTGGTCAGCCGCAGCGTGCCCAGCTGCTGTGGTGTACAGTGCCCCCCCAGCACCTGCGACCTCTGGACAGCTTGGCTGGGCCACACGGCCCCGCATCGTGTTCCAGAGAAGCAGCCAGCTCCTGGTTGTGGGTGGCCTCAGCTGTGCCATGACTACCTAAGGCACTGAGATCCAGAATGCAGATACTAAAATCTGCCAGGCAGCTGTTGCCTAACTGCAAGTTAGATAAATTTCTTCTATCAAAGTTTCCCAAAGCGCTCCAGTATGGGTGTTCCTGCTCAACACTTAACTCTGTCTTCTGTTTATTTTACCTGATTCATGGTATCTAGTTAAAAACTTTGCAGAATTAAACAGCTAAACCCCCTATCCCCAGTGAGCAAATACTGCTACTGTTTCATCTAATCTTACGGTGGTGGTAGAGTTCTGACAGTACTTGGGACAATGAAGAAACGTCAACTTGCTTACAGAGTTTTTTTCTATTTTTTTTGTTTTCAAGCTGTTTGCAGGTTTTGCATGGAATGGAATTACACATGAACTGAGACAGGCAAGTAATGCTGACAGCAAGTAATAAACCCGTGGGGCTAAGAACCATGGGTTCCAACTCCAGGCTACTGGCAGCGATGCATTAGTGACAAGACTAAAGCTGATGGGGTTTCCTTTAGTGACTCCCCAGATGAATTTTTACCCAGGGTTTAGTGCTGGGCAAGTCTCAAACAATGGCCCCCACGAGCATGGGGGGCGAGGGGTACCCACGGACCATTTACAGTGTAAGGGGACGGTTGTCATGCTCTGTCCTGGGAAAAAGAGGGCGAGCAGCGGCCGTCATTTGGGCCGAGCCTTGTGGCGGCGGCGGCCGCCGCAGCCGCAACCCCAACCCCAGCCCGGCGGCCCACAGAGGACCGAGCAGCAAGGCCCCGTCGACCCTCAACGCCGACAGCCTCTCCCCTAGCCCGGGGCCAGGCACCGCGGGGGCTGCCGGGCCGCGGCGTCAGCTGCGCGCCGGAAGGAGCCGTCGCCTCCGAAATGTCGGCGGGAAGCGGCTGGTGGCGGCAGGTGGGGGCTGTGGGAGAGGCGGGTCGCTCTGCTGGGCCCGCTGAGGGGACGCGCCCGCCCACTCCCCGCAGCCCCCCCTTCCCCGCGGAGCTCTTCCCCGGGTGGCCCGCGGCCGGATGGCCCCGGGCAGGAGGAGCGGGGCGGCTCCGTTCGGCCACCCGCCGTTGTTGGCCCGGCTGGGACCCGGGCTGCATTGGCGGCCCGGGCGATCGCGCGGCTCCTCGGGAAGGGGCGGCTGGGGCTGCGGGCTTGGGGCTGCCGGCGCGGGCCGGGCCCGCTGCGGCGCGGGCCCCGGGGAAACGGTGCTTTCGTGCTTGCATCGAATTCGGAGGTTTCTGCCGGCCCAGGTTTCTGCCGGCAAAGGGCAGGTTTGGCGGGTGGATTAGGTTTTGCTTCATAACTGCAGCTATTAAGGATGCCCGTATAAACTGAAGCATTTAAAGCCGATGTATTTATGATCTTGTTCAAGCATAAGCAGGTAACAGAAAGTTCAGTTTAATCTTCCAAGGCGTTAATGCCAACATAGGAAATGGCATCAGCAGCTTTTACATTAGGACTGTTAGGGGTGCTCATAGCTGGTGAGCCCCGGGTGTCTGCATTAACTGAATCACTCGTATAATGCTTAATGAATTGTATGTGTGAGCTAAGCTTGTCAAACACAGTTTTAAAGATGTAAATTTTGTTTTCAGTCTGTGGTTTATCAGTGTTTCACATATCCTTGACAAAATGTCAGGCTTTGTAGAGCATAGGAAAATAAACGTCCTTTTTATCTTACTGTTCATAAGAGGTAATTCATTCGTGCCTTAGGACAGAGAAACAGCTCGGCCTTGGGCATTAGGTAATGAGGATGATTTCAAGGTTTTGGTTTTTTTTTTTTCTAGGTAAGAATAAAGAGATAGCCCAAGATAGGGAGACATTAACTGCCATATTAGTGGAGGTATATAAGAGAAGCTGAATTTTCTCCAGGAAGAGCAGATGCTCCTTTTACAAAATTTGCAGGACTAGCCTATGATAATTTGCTAATTCTATCTGTTTCCGCAAAAATTCAGAGATTCCTGTAAAGATCCCTTAAAATGGTGACGTTGTGCACACAAGGCCTTATGTTCCTTTGATGACTTTGACTTAGCATTGTATGTCTGTAAATTCATGGTAACATCTGTTTTTTTTCAGGGGGGGTTGTTTTTAGCACAAGCTAATTAGTAGCTCTTCCTAAATTACACAGTGCCTCCCAGTGAGTCACTAGCAATTATGTATTTGATGATTCTTTCAAGTATTGTAAATGACAGCACTGGAGCATCACAACTTTATGGACAGTGTAATCGGATTTTTATCTTCTAAAATATTGCTGGAGCAATGTTCAAACTGCGTCAGGGTGTTGCTAAAAGCTGTCTGTGTTTTGGTTTTAGGTTGAATATCCTGATGTGCAACTTGTAGTCTTATTGGAGCATGGTGGAGCTTACGCAGTCACATCTTGCCTGAGGTCTTCTCAGAAGTTACATCGTGAGATTGTCTTGCTGAGCAAAACTGTTACTTGATGTCTGTTAATAGAAGAGTATCAAATCACTTTGTGACAGCACTTCATAGAGGACTACGTGGGTACTGCAGATGTTCCTCTGACCAGCACATGATGGTAGATGTAACAGAGAAGGAGATGGATAACCCCACATTTAGAAGTGACACTGTACTTTCTGATGTTCACTTACACTGTCCAAGCAAAAGGCATCTCATGGTACGATTGAATGCAGTTGGACAACCAGGTAATGTATGTTTCGATGGATGGAGCTGTATTTTAAGCATGTTTATATCTTTGTAATGTCTGAATCCTCCTTTGAATGGTTGATGTTAATCATTACATATTTTATTCTAGTTAGAAGCAGAATCACTTCCTACTTGGTCTTTAGGAAGAGGGTTAGCTGATGAAATTAACTACAGAAATGAAAACAATTAATGTAGAATTTGTAGACAGCCTATTTTAAAAAAGAAATTTAAAATTACTTTCTGAGAAGTAACTAAATTAGCTTGCTTGCAGGTTTAATTTTATTTATTTATTTGTTCATCCAGCTATAATCTCAATGTAGCACTTTGGGAATCATGTTGAAAAGTTGGGATGTTTCTTGCATACAAAAAAATGGTGAGAAGTCAGGGGTTTTAAATAGTGTAACTTATGTTTAACATAAAAAAAAAATCAGTAATTATGATTTTTTTTTTTTTTAATAAAATCTTTATGTGATGATTAACCATCTATTCCAGAGGAGCCTAGTGGCTTTGTTTGTTCCTTTCATTTTGTTTAAAAAAAAAAAAGGCAACAAGAAATAGTAATGGTTTTGACTGACTTCTATAATTTGAAGAGTCAAGGCTGCAGTGGAAATAAATTGGGCTCTGACTGATTGTTGGCTTGCAGGTTTTGATAAAGTTGTGAAGGAAACTGACCTTGAAGCTGCTGGTGAAAGGTTCTGTAGAGAAACACTGCTCCTGCTGTGACAGAAGTGTTCATTGTTCTTTCGAGCCCAGCTGTGACATAAAAGGAATAACTTTTGCAGCTGTTCTCGGCTATGGCAGTGTAAAAAATGATAAAAGTAGGCTTGAGAAAGAAACAGATAATAATTTTGAACTTGATCAGGTCAAACCCAGCTAAGTAATGCTGTGGTGTGACTTCATTCTGTTTGATACTGGTTTTCTGTGATTTTGCTTGATGCAAAGAACCTTTCATCAGAATGAAATGACAACGTGTGCTTGGTCTGGGAAATGCTTTTATTAATTAGGAATTAGATTGTAGTATGGCATCTTTTACTGTAACAAATACAACAGCAATCTGCCACTGTCACTGCTGCTTTTTAGGGAACCTCGTGGGGATTTAGTCTCTGCTGCTTTGGATCAGTTTTAGCTTACACCTTTTGAAATGCTATAGAACATGCAGAGGATCGGAATAGACTTGGAGAACAAAAGCATTTTGTTCATTGATGGCATCCTCTATTTTGTTAAATATTCAAATCAGTTTAATCTAGTTGCCATGTGAACAGTAGATGACTTGAAAAATTTCTCATGCTAGGATAGGCAATGAAGATTTTATTAGATATAGCTGAAAGTGGTCTCTCTAGAGAAGAATGTCTCTCAGGTTACAACCAACTTTAAGTATTCTGCTTTCTAAAGAAATTAGAAGATTGTTCCATAAACGGTGAAACTGTTGAAAGCAATGATAGCAAGCACTATCTCTCCTTCCCTTTTGGTGTGAGTGAACAGAATTCAAAGTCATTCTTCTTAGAGTCCTGCTGGTATGGACCTTTTTCACTAGTCATAGTCCTGGCTATTTTCTTCTCAACACATTGTGTGTGATTCTGGAGTGATAGTACCCAGCCTAAGATGTCTACAAGCACTGGTTTTGTACCAGAGCAGGTGAAGTGAATTCTGTGACTCTGTGTTTCATGGCTGGCCCATTCAGTCAAGCACTGCTGGAGAGCTGAGATGTGACTGCAGATGGAAGGACAAATGTTTTGTTTCTTTCTCGTGTTGTATTCAGACAATACAGATTCCTATAATTAAAAATGCAGAGTCCATGTTTGGATAAATTAAAATTTTTGATAGATGCTGATGTCACTGGATGGTTGGAAGCAGGTTTTAATTAATTGGTTTATTAAGAACAATGGCCTTACTCATTTAATCTCCTTAAAGACTCAGTCTAAAGACTTCAAAAAAATAATAAAGTGTCAGCATGTCTGTCTTTGGCAAGCTGCCCCCACTGAGCTTCTTTCTGCTCTCTCATACTCATAGTAAGCCAGTTTCAGGGCTTGAAGTTGCTTGAATTCCTAAAGACTTTTAAACCAGTAACTTTTTACTAGAAGATGTTTTAAAACAGTACTTTTTACTAGAACATGTTTGTTTCTTATAAGATAGGAATTATATCTTAACAAAATAACCAAATTCTAATTTGTATTATTTTTCTTTTGCTTTGAGCTTGACTCATCTGCAAATCTCTTGGAGGATGTAAGAAAACATCCCTTCTGCCCACTGTTAAAATAAGTGCTACTACATCAGCTGAGAATGTGTGCTGTGACTGCAGAGATGCTGAGTCAGCCAGTAGCCTGTGAAACTGCTTCATATATTTCTACTGACAGAATTTAATAACAGAAATATTTCTTCATAGCAAATAGAATTATCTTTCAAGTTATCCATATAAATTTTTATCCTTTATATTTTTATTATGTGAAATGTGCATAGATTCTGTTCTTACCCGGTGTTTAACTTTTTGCCCCTCCTCTCCGTGTTCTTGTAGTATTCCTGTCATATTTCAAACTCCTTTGGAACACAGACGATTCAGCATCAGAGAAGCATGTGGGAGAAGCTGCAACAGAAAGAGAACACCAGGGCAGAAGTGGTGATGAACTGTGTGACAAGGACAGGAATCTGAAAAAAGAAAACGAATTAAATAGTGAAGGAATACAAGCTCTGCTAGATGATGATGGAGACTTGGAAGTGGTCAGAAGACCTCGAAGTGCTTCTGATTTAGAAGCAGAGTATCTTTTGAGGCATAAAGTGAACCCTGTAATTCTGATGAAAGGGAAAGAAGATGCTTTTGAAGATGAAGAAAAAGAATGTACTTGTGATTTTGTTAAAATAGGTAAGTAGTAGGCTTACAGTCAAAGAGAAATGGAATAAATATGTTTGTGTAGAACAAAAGAAAAATAGGGTTTTTTTAGAAATGGAACAGCAGTGGCTAAATGAGAGAGAATAAAACAAAATACTGTGATATTTTAAATATTTTTTAAATTTATCATTTTTCTGAAGAAGTGATCTGGGCAATAGGAAACTCAGTCCTCTTTCGTTAGAGTGGGGGTTTTGGCATAGTCTAGCATTATTCTATAAAATGAAGAGTGTTTAATTCTGTATTTGAGAGGGAAGCATGACTTGATTTTCAAATTTCCCCCTATGGAGCTTGATTCAAACAAGATTTTGAGATAATTATTTCTGCTCTACTTCCATTTTCACAGAACATACTATGGCAACCCCTTTAGAAGATGTTGGTAAACAGGTACATGTTCTGCCTTGTAGTATCTTGCTGTTTGTGGATTGTGTTCCGGAACTTACTGAATTTTGTCTCCTCCTCTTACACACAGGTCTGGCGTGCAGCCTTTCTCCTTGCTGATTACATTCTGTTTAAACGGGACACATTCAGGTGCTGCTCAGTGCTGGAGCTTGGAGGTGGCACTGGGATTACAAGCATTATCATGGGAACAGTTGCCAAGAGAGTTTATTGCACAGGTGACACAGTTATTTTCAGCTAAATATTTTCATGAAACTTTCGAAGCGGTGCTTTCATCTTGGCCTTTTCATCCTCATCTGTTCAGTTGTAGTTAATAATTGTTTATTATTGTGTATAAAGTTGTGCTGCTTATTGAAAAGTAACAAACTTTCTCAAGAAAAGAAAGTTGGTACTGAAAGGCAAAAGCAAGAAGGATACTAGGGAAGCAATCATCAATGCAGAGAATTGCTCCGAGTTTTCTTTTATCTCATCAGCTTGAGAGAAATCTAGAGTATTAGTCTGAGAGGTAGGGGCATACACAGCCCATGCAAAATATTCTGATTTTGAATATCATCACTTTTTTTTCAGATGTTGGTGAAGATCTTCTAGCCATGTGTGAGCAAAATGTTGCGTTAAACAAACACCTGATGGAGCTGGGAAGTAAGTGCAGCACAGTCAGTGCTTGTGCAATTGCCTGTATATGAACTACTTTGGGATTAAATGGCACAGTCCTTGACTACTTAGCACGTTCACGAGGAAAATGAAAGTTCTGTCTTGGTTAAAAGTGACTCTTTTAAAAAGAAAGATGCGAGATAACTTTATGTTGTTCATCGTGGAACAGCTTCCTTTTGGGAAGAGCGAAATGCGTTTTCTCCGGTCATCACGTAAGGCCAGCTGCAGTTCCCAGACAGTCACTCTGTGAGTTTTACTGAGGTGCTTGGGAGGCTCAGATATATCCAGGTGCCAAGGGTAACATAAATAGCATGTAAATGACAGAAGTAGGACTGGAAAGGAGAAGTGTCTTGCAATACCATTGTAAAAGAGATCGCAAGTTGTCTTTCTGACCCATAGGTTCATTCTTTTCTCTTGTGAGTGGGTAACTGGGTTTGTACAGTAAATGATTTGATGTTCAACTTTATTCGTTTCATATGTCCTCATAACAGATCCTCCTCACTTGTTTCAGTCCACATTTTGACTCTACTTTTGCTTAGGTACTGCCTGAAAGGCTGTGACTGATGTGATCTTTCTTCCCCCACAGGAGGGGAAGTCAAAGTGAAAGAACTGGACTGGCTGAAAGATGAATTCTGCACTGGTAGGTGGCTATAATGGGTCCTTTCAGATAAGAGTTTGATGTGTTTTGTTTGTTTTTTTTTTTTTTTCTTGATGGCTCTGAAGTGAAATAAAGCTTATTCCATTGTTCCTGAAGTAAGTCCTCCAGTGCATATGCCTCTGGAAAAATAGTTGAAAGTACACAATTGTCCTTGGGTGCATCATTGCCATGTGAACGAGTAAGAAAGGGTCTACTCATAGGCTGACAATAGACAACTGGTGGCTCTCCTTTATTAGGTCAAAATCCAGAGGTAAAAACAAGATGTGTCTGTTATGTGGTGGTAGCAGAAGCCAGGCAGAATGACATGGATCTGTTACTGTAATCCAGATTTTGATGTGATGGTATTGTGGGGCTTATGTATGAATACACCACCATAAAATGTGGTGGGGAGGGTAGGTGATGGTTTGAAGATGTATAAATACCTGTTCCAAATGTACTGGTGAAGGTGTTATATTTTAAATATTTGCCAGGGGGATGTGTTCTGCTGCTCTTAGTGAAGTAAGGGCAGCTAGCTTGAGTAACAAAGTGCTGTTGGTGACAGTAAAGCAGATCACTAAACCTTTCTTTCTAGTGATTGCAAGCTCAACACTAAATTGTAACACTAGCCTACTTTATACATTTTTATATCATCAGTTGGTTTTGATGTAATACGGTTGAAAAATAGAACAACTATTTAAGCAAGCTGCAGGAAGCTTCAGAGAAACAAGAGGAAGGTTTTGATTTATCTTCAGTGGGGTGCTCCATTTATGGAGTACCAGATAACCACTGGAGCTAAGGTTTGTGTTTTTTCCAGCTATCAGTCATTGAGACATTCAATTACATACACCAAAGCCATATTCTTTGTTACAGATCCTGAAGCTCCTTATAGCTGGTCTGAAGACGAGATTGCTGATGTGCGTGACCACTGTACTGTGATAATGGCAGCTGATGGTAGGGAAATAGAAACAGTAAGCATTTAAATCAAACACTTGAGCATTAGGAGTAGTAATTTAAAGATACCTAGTTTGCTTTTAAAATCTAATAGGTCAGTTCCTTACCTAATTTGTTGCAGTTCTGCCTTAAGTGTCCTGCCTGTATTTTTATTTTAAACAATTATATTTACATTCTGAATTAGCAATAGGGGAACAGATTTTCAAAACAACTAGCTTTTTCCTTCCTTTGGAGTGGGAATCATGTGTGACTCAATAAATTACCATAATCACAAGTGATGAATTTGACTTTCAGATGAGTTTTGTTGTCTGGTGTTGTCTTGCAGCAGAAAACCTCTATGCAGAGAGGGATAAACAGGTGGTTACACTAATATATTCTATGTTAAAACAGTTTCAGATGCTGTACTTGCCCCTAGAGTCTATGCTTTGGATATCTGGGGTTTTTCTGCTCTTTTTCTTGCTAAAGTGAAAGACTGAAAAATGACAGGCCAGCTTTTCTGTCTAGGAAAAACATTGTTGTTTTGATATATAAATAAAGGAGGATTGGTTTTAATTATGTTATTGAAAGATATTGCAAGACTGCTCTCCAAGGAGATGTGGTTATAAAGGTGTATTAGTTACTGCTTTTTCTGTGTGTATTTTGTGAGAAATGAGGCCCTATATACTGTGACAGCCTGTATTTTTTAGCTTTGCAGTAAGCCATTTCCAGGCTGAAAGAAAAAGTTTTACAAGTTGTTTGACGGAAGTGATTCCACTGATACAAAGAAAGCCTGACATAAGTAGCAGCAGTAGATACTGCTAGAGTCAGTTGTTCCTATTTAAAATATACACTGGGATTTAGTTAAAATAGTGACTTGTTTGATTAGAATAATCAAACTAAAGCCTGTTGTTGTTTCATACTTGAGACTTAAGTTAATAATAAACATACACCTTTTAGGCTCTCAAATCTTTTTTTTTTTCGTAGTGTTCTATGATGATGACCTGACAGATGCCTTCTTCAGAACACTGCATAGAATCACAGACAACTTGAGAAATTCTTGCACAGTTTACCTAGCATTAGAGAAGAGGTAAGTATTATCAACGACTTAAAATAAAAAAGCCCACTAAAAACTTTACATGCTTGCTTTATCTGGAAGAAACATCTGATTTGATGGAAAGTCAGATTCTGATGTACCTTGTGTTAGTTGATCACAGGCTACATTATGTGCTCGGGACAAACATTTCTTTTTATATATGCTTAATTTTTATCAGTTCAGACTTTGACTTGCACAGGAGATTGGCTGCTGTTGTCCTACCTTTGTCTCACACCAGATAATCCCTGTGCAAACAAGGATAAATAACTGTAATGCCTGACCACGTTTCCTATATGTTTTAAAGGTCATAGAGTGGAATGAAGGGGCTTAGAATGAGTGTATATATTTCCCAGTTTGAGCACCTCTGTGACAGTTTGCCTTGTGTTTTCTTTAAAGGAATTGTTTAGTGTGTTTAAGTAGTCATGTGCTACAGTCCATTCATAAACTGATACATAAATAGGCTTTGCTTAAATCTCTGGAGATCTGTAAGCAATAGCTATTGATATGATTTGTTGCCAAGTGTCTGTCCAGAAAGCCAAGCCAATGATTCTGTTGCAGTAAAGTGCCTTAAAATCAATGGAAAGATTCATCCAAGGTTATTGTGTATTGATGCAAACATAAGTCTAGCCCTCTTTTCAGGAATAGAGGGGGGTGGTGTTCCTTTTTTTAGCTATTGAAGTAGTTAATTACCCTGAGAAGAGCCACGTTTTCTGTTAGCTGAGGAAAGTCACACAGCTATTTAAGATGCCAGTATAGGAGACACATTTTAAATGAAACATTCTCTTGCCAGGCTGAACTTCACTTTAAGACATATGGATGTTACATGTGAAGCCTACAGTCATTTTAGAAATACTCTAAATGATCTGGAGAACCTCCAAGATAGAAAAATTAAATATACTGCAGAGCCCATTAAGCCTGATTTCTGCCAGTTTCTCGTTTATGAACGAATTGAGCAGTTGGTAAGTGGCATTCATTAAAATAAATGTAATGTGTTGGGCTAATCATCTCCATCAGTTGTCAGGTGTTTACTTAACATGCTGTAAGAGCAGGGGAATAAACATTACCTTTTCAATTATTTCCCTTTAGCTTTTTGTTGTTTTAAAATGATCTTTATTTGTGCTTACATAATCTATACTAGATGGATGTAACATACCCCTCTGTATCCCCAGCAGTGCAGTGGCTTAGACTGCACTCATTGCCTCAAAGGCTAAGAAACAATCTCCGTTGCTTTGTAAAATACAGTTTTTGCAATCTACCAGAAAATGGGACCAAGATCTCTCCTCATTTGTTTACTTGTAGAAGAGCTTCCATTTCACAGTTTTTAGTAATTCCTTTCCTGGTTTAGGAAATAATGTTCTAATATCTATGAAGAAGTCAATTAGCTGTAAACTTCTGTTATTCACAGACATGTCAGATATAATATTTGTAGTTCTCTAATTACTTCCCAAGCACTTACAGATCTTTTTCTCTATTTTTTTCTTTCTCAATTGTCTGCTTTTATGATTCTTATTCAGGGTAGCTAATAGCTTGCTGGCTTCTAGAACAACACAATTCGAGATCTTTTTAGACAACTTGCAAATCTTGCACTGGATTGCAAATCTGTTACCAAGAAATGATGTTCCTGTAGTCAACATACTACTGCTGTGTCTTCTGCAGCATGTATGTGTAGTAAGATTGTGGGGGCCACAGTTACTTAACGAGATTGATTGATTTTACATAGCACCATTACCTTCAGCCATAAAACATACATGCAAAACTTGAAAACAGGTTTTACAAGTATAGAACTGTAACCTGAATTATACCTAAAAGTGTAAACTCATTCCTGAGCCTTTTTGCAGAAGGCTACTGGAGTTTGAAATCTACACGTTTCAAATGCCTGCATTTTTTATTTATCATTAAGAATATTGCCCCAATTCAAAATGTCATGGTGAAGAGTATGTGGTAGTCTGATTAAAATTCTTTTGTATGGCAGACAAAGCATATACTAATTTATTCTATAAAAATAAAGTGGTCTGGTTTTCATCTTCATTGTCCAACAGATTGAGATTGTGTGTTTGTATAAAACATGCATTTGTGAGACCTTGATTCTTCAGTGAATTATTTTTTCGGTTGTATTTTGCTAGCATTATTGAAAGCATTTGTCAACACAGGCTGAGAAAAAGAGCAAGCTCGTCAGTGAAAAATACTGCAGAAAGTCACGCAGACCAATGAAATTATTTTAAAATATTAATCTTTGATTTTAAAAAATCATGCTTCAAGAAAGAGAATTGACTTCTTCAATCTCAAAGATAACTTGGTGGTTGTTCTAGGAGATCACGTAGATGGATTCCATATCTAGCTACAGATGGAGGTATAGGGTGTGTCTTAAAACTTGTCTTTGAGTGGGCATGGGGAACTTTTTCATAATTACAACCTACTGCTCTGAGAAAATACCTGTATGTATCTTTCCACTCCTGCAGGAATTGTGGAAGATCACTGCTGAACAGCTAACGTGACAGGGACAGGAGAAAATAGAAGATCTTTCTCCAAGGATAAAGGCTTTTTCGATGTTTTATAAAAAGGGATTTTCATCCCAAGAAAAGCATTTCCTTGGGGAACTGTGTTCTCAGAAAGTATTACAATGCAGATTTGCTTTGCATCAGTAAGTTTTGTGTTTGGCACTTAGGACATGGTTTCTTTTGATGTTTCATTTACGAAACTGTTTAATGTTGATCTTCAGAGTAGGTGCTGGATGCCAAACAGCAGCAGTGACACAAGTGACTTGCTCCTTGGGATTGATGACTTAGGTTTTAGAGTCTGACAAAGAGTGGCTGATTTGCAGATGTCATCCATTTTCCTTTTTAGTTTTCTGATTATGACACAAATGTTCTTAGTCTCATCCCAGACCCACAGTATTTGTATTTCTGGACATCTGTGAAACAGTGCTCTGGGCAAGACCTGTTTGTCTTTTGTGGACTTTTCTTTAAGCAATCTGTTTATGAAACTTGGTACGTAATTTTTAGTTGGTCCTAAATCATTGTAGTTTAGGGCTACTGTCTGAACTGAAAGGAGACAAGATGCATGTTTGAGCCTCTAAAAATACTCCACAGAGGACATAGAGCTATACTGATCTGCTGGAATTTCAAGCTATTCTGTCCTTGCCAGGTTGGGGGTGGGAAGGTACCACATGAAGTGATGTGCTACCACTCTTTAAATGTTTGGAATTCTACCTTCAATGCATACACGTGAGGCTGGGGAGAAGGAAGTGACCAAGACTGCCCACACAAATGGGGCCTTCAGTATGTTAGCTGTTTGATTCAAGTACAACATTGATCAAATCTCTCCGTGTTATTAAAGAAACAAAAAATCTGTTTGTGCTTTAAATAAACTTTGTGTGCTATTATGTGTATATCACTCGCCTTATGTACACTCTCCTGGAAATTCTTGTGCCTGCTGGATTCTTTAGCATTATGAGTATGGGTGATGAAGCATCTGTCTGACTCCTTGAAAGTCTGGTTTATGTTGTGTTTAGTTAAGACATATTTTTTTGTGTGTGTTCTTTAATGAAATGAAAGGTTATTAGCTGTTGATGGCCTTTTCCTGTGAGTATAGTCAAAGTAAAAATTACATTATATTAGCATATATCTGCCCTGGTTAATACAGAGCTTCCCTCTCAGAACTCTCGTTTGAACTTCAAAGATATAAAAATGTATTTTAATCCAAAGATTCCAAAACTAGTGTTCTGTTTGTTTTGTAATGTTATTACTTTTGATAGAATAACTGAAACCAACTGGGTTTTGGTGTAGCTGCTTATATAAGGAGTCATTTTTTGAAGGGTGTAGCAAGAAGTTAACTTGAACTGATGTGAAGTGGCGTGTGCAGTTAGAGAAGATTTCTATTTCAGCATGGCTTCTGAAGGTCTTTAGAATTATCAAGAGAGATTCATCTGGATAGAGGGATACTGTAGATCTTTTAAGTGTAGACTTCAGACATTTTACTGCAGCTGGCTTAAATTAACATCTGAAAAAGATTGTTACACTTGTATCTTACGTTGAGTAAATACAAAGGTCAGGGCTAGCTGGGAAGCAAGCTAAAGTAGAATTTCCTCCTAAAGAAACAAAGTTAATCTTTCTGTTGAAGGGAAACAACATCTTTGAGGGTCCGGTGACTGAGGCCAAATTGCAATGACCCTTTTCACTGATGCTAAGGAATAGTCATAAACAGGCAACAATTCTTAAGAACACAAGTAACACAAGAGTCTCACAATGCCTTAGCTCTTAAGCCTGTCTCGGCAGATAATTGTCCACTGCTACTTAAGGTTATGAAGTGTGGATGCCACCTTCTCAGTTTAACCTTAATCATGCTTTAAATATGTCATATGTGGCAGTTGTTCCTCAGAAGTCATTGTGCAAATTCACACCTTTAGCAGTTCCTTGTTTATTAAGATGATTAAAAGTGGGGAATTGTTTAGTCTTAAGCATACAGCTTATGATTGGAAATGAAGTTGGTGCCTAAAGTTATAATGCCTTGAGGACATTATCTGTATTTGTGTATTCAAGAAGGATTTTTTCCTAATAAAGCATGATTTAAAAAAAAGAGTATGGTCCTGCAGTGATGTATCTCTTGTAACAGGTAACTTTTTTTAGATTATTGGGGGGTGGTGGCAGTCCTGTTTTACATCTGTGGGGTTTTTTTCTCTATGTTAGACACAATTTGCTATGATTCTTAGACACATGGAGAGAAATTTTAATTGTGAGGGGGCAAAGATGTTAGTATGCATCTAACAGTCCAGTAAGGAAAGAGCAGGAGGCTTTCAATTCATACAGCTTACAGAAAAATCAAGTGATTCAACATCGGGTTAGATGGTCTCGGCCTTGTGAGCTATGGGTAACGAGTTTGCACATTTCATTGTAAACCCCCTAAGAACTCTGCTGGCCTAGCCATACCCTTCCTTTTGATCACCTCATAGCTAACGGGAAAAAAGAGGAATGAGAAAATGTTTGTAGGCGGTACTGCCCATTCCTTCATGTCCTTCACTTCTGTGAAGGGGAGGGAAGAGAAGGTAGGTGCTTTATCTAAAATTTATTAATGTTTCTACTCTGCTGTGGAGCTGAGATTGGAAAGGTTTCATTTGGAAAACTGACTTTCTTCTCTGCTAAAGTCATACTGCCCTTGGGAGCACTTCTGGATCTGGTTGGCATAGTCCGGTTGGTCAGACAGGTGGCTCTTTTGGGGAGAGAGGAGTGCAGAGCAGGTGGAGGGGAACCTGTGGAACTCCTGCAGTGCATTTATTTCTGATGGAGTGTCACAGTTTTCTTGGGAAGTGTGGGAATGGATGGACGCATGATTTTTCTTGAGGAATCCTGTTTGTTTCAAACTGATTTTTACTTTTGTCACTGGTGTACGATGACATCAACACACATCCTTCCTCAGTCCCCACACTGCAGATGAACATGACAGGCAACCCTGTCCTGCTTTTATCTCCTCTTCAGAGGAGCACACGATGATATGATCGTTATAGATATTGGTCAAAATAAGAACTTGAACTTCTATGTGTCATTGGAATGAGCATTGCAAGCAGATTACATGATGTATATTTATTACCTCTGTGTTCTCAAGTGTAGGTGGCTGTTCATAGACCATACTTGTAGCTCCATCTGCTGTACAACACTTTGAGTCAAAACATTTTACAGTTTGTTAAACACTCTGCTTCTTTCTAACAATATTGTATTTTGGAGTAACAGTTTAGGCTGAACCTGTAGTTTTGCATTTCTCACCTAGACTTGCAGATGTGTGTATTAGAGATGAAGTTAACGTAGAAATAATCTTGGGGGAGGGGGAAACCCTGAAGTTTAAATACCTGCTTTTTAGCAGTAGCTTTAGGAGGCTACCTCCAGGACTTCTGGATTTTCAGGATACATTCTAGGAAGAAGTGGACATAACTTCGTGTGTGTGGTAGGGACTTACCTTTCATTAGAAGATCAGGACTTAAACACCACTAGCTCCAGTCCTTTTTCACCAAAGAATTAAGGGCTTTGTCCCTGGTGGTTGCACTTTGGCGTTGGTTGGTTTGTTTCTTTTGTTGTTTTGTGGTGGGTTGTTTTTCATTCTGATGAACGTCTTGAAACTTGAAGAAATAGTTTTCTGTGTTTGAGATTTCTCCCATCTTTCATGTCAAGATCAATAAGCCAATGAACTCCAGCATTTTCTGTTAAGAAACCAATATAACACTTGCCTGTCTCTAGTAGGGTAGCACAATGTGCTTAAAGTAAGTTATGAAATTGATTATTTCACAACAGTAAAAGTGTCTAGAGTTCATTTTGGAAAGATTTAAATGCACTTTACCAGTGACCTTGCAGTAGTATAAGATTTTATGAACATCCACTACACTAATTCTGAAGCACAGATCCATGTCTTGCTAGAGGCCTTAAATAGCATAAGGAGAAAAAAGAAAGCAAAGATGATTGTACTTTTTCCCAGTGCTATACAAGCAAACTGTACTCATTACAAAATAGAAAAGGGAAAAACCTTGAAAAGAAAGAGAGAGGAGCAATCTGTAGTGGTCCTAAAATAAGCACAGGAAATTCCTGGAACCCCAGAAGGATTAGGAGGGTCAAGAGGACTACTACAAAACCAAGGGAAATCCTAGAAAGTAGTGTTAGAGTTTTCCTGGAAAGACGGGACTTGTGGGGAGGTGCAGCCCCTACACAGCAGGGTGGGGATTGTCAGGAAGCAGCACAGGAAACTCCAAGAAAGTAATGGGGGGTGGGGATCAGTGCTTAGGAAGTAATTGGGGGTCTCCTGGAACGCAACGGGGGAAATTCAGGAGCCCAAACCTAGAGGTGATGGCCTGTCAGAAGATGAAGATCCAAGTTACGATGCTGATGGAGAAATGAAAGGGCAGATTCTTGGAGGCAGACTGAGGATGCAGGTCCTCAGTTTTAGCACATCTGTACAGCTGCCCTGTTTCTTGCATTGAGCAATGTTGGTTTCAGAAGCAGCCTTTTGTTTGGGCTGGGTTTTGGCTGCCCATTTTTGAAAAGAGTCTGAGTCAAGTTGCTGAGTTACTGTCCTGTAGCTGAATGACAGGCTATCCCTCCAGCCCATCATTACTGAAGCATGTGTACTATGTTTTTTCTCTATGTGGGCTACAGACGAAGGGTGTAATTTTGCATTATGCTTTATTTTGATGTAAGAATAGGCAGCTGCTGTAGAAGCAGTCCTGCTTTAAACCCTTTGTACTTACTTTATGTTCAAGTTGGATATTTTCTCCCTTCCATAGCATTGGTTATGACAGTTTTGCAATCATTGTTGTGGTTTTTTTTTTCAATTCCAAGGAAATCTAATTGCAAGTATATTTCTCCATTAGATCAATGAGATCCAATCCAGCTGACTCCTGTGATCCAGTACAGGGCCAGCAGTAGAGTTTTGTTGCTGGGGTTATAAAGAGAGAGCAGACCAACTATTTTGATGGCAATGGGTAGCTGGGGCCACTCTTGGCTTCTATGAAGCTGTGCTTTTAACACGTGTTAGCAGCACATAGCATTTTATCGAGCTGCTTTATCTCAGTCGTGTGCCTGAGACCACAGTTACCTGTAGTCAGGTTGTCAGTAGTGTTAAGGCCAAATGATGCTGTTGATTTTAAAGGCAGTTGTTAGTGCTGAGTGTTGGGTACAGAAAACTATAGACTGTTTCTGAAAAGTGGATGCTGGATTCCTGTGTATCTGCTGGTTGTGAAATCTCAAGGATAGCTGCCTGCCTCATAAACTTGCAGAGACTTTTCAGTCTAAAAGTAAATTGAGAATTATACACTTAAGGGTTAGCAATATGTCTTTAAAATACAGTTTACCTCCCGAGTGTGATTATGGTGTTTGTAACCTGAAAAAGACAGTTGACAGCAAACAACTTTCCTGGAGATTAATCCCAAAGGTTAGGGACTGAAAATTTTAAGGTCCATGTGACAAGAAACGGAAAATGGGGAAGTAGTGGAGTTAGAAAGTAAGTAATAATTTTTCATTTCTTCCTTCATTCTGAAACTTGTTTTATCTGAAAACATTGTCAGAGAGAAACTCATCATTAACCAAAGACAATCAGGTTCTAGTCTTGAATAGGATCTGCCACAGCTACTGGGAAGAAGGTGTTTCTTTTCACATTATTCTGTTTCTAGTTACAAATCCTGTCTCTTCTTCACTTTCCCCTGCTGTCTAAGGAGAAGATTATGCAGAATTTTTCATAGGACAAAGTGTAAATGTTGATTAATGTGCTGTTATCTAGAGAGCTGCACCAGACTGACCAGATGAGCACGGTGTGATATGCGTAGCTAAAAGCACGCAATGGAAGGAGACAAAAAATCTGTGGAGGTTCAAGTCAAGTAGTAGGATTTGAAAACGAGTACTCCTTGCTGCTAGGCTGTCATATGCCTTGGCTTGTGACACAGGTCCAAAGGCTTGCATTCTCTTACAGACTCCATCCTGCTTTTGTTTCACTCATCCTGACCCTAAATTTCTGTGTGTCCTGTCCATCTGTGCATTGACAGGGTAAAGGTTCATCTCAAAAAATCCTGTTTCCATAGGCTGCCAACAGCGCAGTCGGGTGTCTTACTACAGCCTGCGGCCTCCGAGGTGGGTTCTTCCAGCAGATGGCATATGGAGTTTCTTTTAACAATACCAGCTCCTAAATGAGTAACATAAGATCTACATGTATGTGTGTTTCCAGAGTGCTTGCCCAAGCCAATCCCAGTAGGGTCAGGAAGAGGAGATGTGAAGGAACATCCATGGCTTCTTCAGCAAATAAGTGCGTTCTCTAAGCTCCTGCTTCCTTTGTATGAGGGATTTTCTTTTGGAATAGAGGTAGTGACAGCCAATTGTAGTCTATAAGATTTATTTGATGAATTTTGTTCTTTCTGTTTTTTCTTATCATTAATAATGACTCTGAAAGAACAGGAGTCTTCTTTTGTTTATCCTCCTAGGACCTGAGCTGATCAGGTGATGAAAATTAATATAAATTATTTGGAAAAAGAAGGAGAAGAGTTTATTCTGGGAGTGTATAACCCAAACATGCCTTTCCAGACCTTGAGCGCAGCTTGGTGCTAGCACAAGTTGATTGTACCTTGTAATCCCTTGGGAACCTATCAAGTGGACCATCCCTCCATGCTCCAAGAAATGATGGTTTTCCCTTTGAATACTGGGTAGAGTTGATAGTGGATCAGATGGTGACAAGTAAGATTTTAATTAATAATAATTAACAAGTAATATTAATTCCTGCCTCATAGAGGAGGAAAAACACATATAATGACTTAGGCAAGAAAGTTGACAGTGTTGGACAGAACATACCATGAGAAAAGTGAAGTTTACTGTCTGACAGCTCCTCTCTATTGTGACTAAATGTGCAGCTGAAAGTCATCTGAAAGGGGAGAGGGTGCCTGCGGGCTGGTCACAGCAAGGGGGAGGGAGGTGTACATTTCAGAAGCTTCTGTTGACCTTTTGCTAGCCAGGTCTTCAGTTTCAAAGAAGACAAAGACCATGAATGAAACCTAGAATTCTGTGAGGTGAGATCAAGGTAGGATTCAATGTGCTTGCAATAGTTTCTGTGCAGTGGAGATACACACTAGTAGTTACTATTGGGTGGGAGTTTTGCATCTGCAAATACCAAGTTGCTGTTGAGGAACTATCAGTGGCAGAAGGGCTCATTATTGATTATAGAGAACCTTAATATTGGTGAGCAGTCCCACTCCCATGCTAGAGAGAGAGCTGATGGATTGCTGATGTCTTCACAGAGGATTGAATCCTGGCTATAAACTTGATGCACAGGCTCCACTACTGACCTAATCTCACCTGAATTCTAGACTGTTTCAGTGGGGTTGGGTAGGAGGCTCCATGTGTCATCCCTGGGTCACTGCCGTGCGCATCACATCCAGCTGCTTCAACCTGCTCCTGCCCACAAGAAAAAGGTGTTTGTTCAGGGTGAGAGTTAAATGTTATCAGAGGCTTAGATTTTAAATGTGGAGGTTGACATCAGTAGTAGGTTTACTTTGAATTTCCAAAATTAAAACCCAAAATTACTTTCCCTGTTGCTGTGTTTGCTAAATTAAGTATGTCCCAAGTGGCTGCAGGTAAATATTAGGAACGCATCTCTGTGGGGCTGCGGCGGTGGAGGCCCCGGCTCCCCTAGCCATGAGCAAACTGTCTCCCCTGCCCCTCTCTCAGGTGCGTCGCGGCCTACAGAGGGGAGCGGAGCGGGGCGGCCCGAGAGAAGGGCTGGCAGCTCCCTTCTCCAGAGGAAATCAGCGGCTCCTGCCAGCAGCAGGACTGGGCTTCCTCCGCCTCGTTTTCCCCACCAGAGGTGGGCGATCTCCGCTCTAAGGGAGCGCGGGGTAACCGCGGCTGCCACTCGGCCTCGACAGCAGCGGTTGTGCTCAGTCCATCGGTAGGGTTTCAACGACACCCGACAGCTTCCCCGTACCTCCCGACAGCGAGGTCTGCCCCCGGACGCCTCCGTGTGCTCTCCCCGCCGCCCTCGGCCGAGGCTCGCTCCCGGCGGCGGGCCGGGGGCGCTCCCGTTCCGCCCCCCGCTGGGCCCCCGCGTCGCCGCAGGCGAGCCTGAGCCGCGCGCCCTCATTGGCCGCGCTGGGCGCGGAGCGGCGGCGCCCATTGGCTGCGACGCGCGGAGCAGGGCGCAGAGAGGCGGTGGGGCCGCGCGGGCAGCGAGTGCGGGGCTTGCGGCAGCGCCGGCCCAGCCCAACCCGGCACCACGGAGCGCGGCGGCCGGAGGAGACGCAGCCCCGCACCTCCTGGTGAGCGGCGGAACCGCGCGGGAACGCTGGCCGGCCCCTCGGGGCGGGGGGGGCCCTGTGTGATTCTGCCCCTCTCGTGGGGACCCGCTCCCGCCTGGCGAGCTGGACTCCCCGCGGGCCGGGTCAGGATCTCGCAGGCCACCCGGCCGCCCCAGCCCAGGGGCATCCCTCTCTCCCCCCACGCCGTCCCCCATCGCCGGGGGAGCCCCAGGTCTCCCCGACTCTCGGCGTGCAGTGGGGACGCAGTGCGGGCTGCCCTCGGCCGCCCGCTCTCTGGCGCTCGGCGCTCGGCTGCCAGCGTCCTTCCGTCGCTGTCGCCACTCCTGAGGGCACCCCCGCAGTGAGCGGGGTGACGCTGGGGCTTCCTGCGGCATCCGGCCGCGGCCCCGCTCCCCCCGGTGCCGCTGGGCTAGCGCGGTCCGTGACTGAGCGGCGGAGATGCCGGGTGCCGCAGGGGCTGCTCGGGCTCCTGTCTGCTGCGGGGGGTTGGCGTCCTGGGGAGTCCGCTCGCTGTCATCCCCTCGCGGGGCTCCGGGCCCGCGAGTGCCAGGCGGGGCGCAGCCGGCGGCCATTCCCCGTGGATTCGGGGACCATCCTGAGCGGGAGGATTTGCTGCTACCCGCCAGTTTCGGCGCGTCGGAGGCAGCGTTTGCGACGCTGTGAGCTTCTTGCAGCTGCCCTGGCGCCGCCGAGCTCGTGTCCGAGAGGCGGGTGGACGCGGTACAGGCCTGCGGAAGGGAGAGGGGGACGGGAGGGAACGCGACGGCGTGAAACCCATGAGAGAATGTATGTGTACCGTGGGGAAAACACGGCTGGCTTTGCATATAGCTCTCTTCTTGATATGCTGCAGCAAGCTGAGTGGAAATCTTCAGTAATGGTGTTCTTGGGGGCCTGCTGCTGGAGTCACCAGTTCTTCTCAGTTTCCCCTTCTTCAGCTAATGCTTGTGATGCAAAACCAGTCATGACTTCAGACTTTGCCTCGAGACCTCCCTGGCTTCAATTCCCCTGCCTTCGTTTGTGCTTTTAAGTAGCATGTGGCAGTTTAGGTAGAGCTTTACCTTGGCTTTTGCCTCTCTGATTCTCCTTCTCTGTAAAAATCTGGCCAAGGGAATGATATGCAAAGAAACAGAATTCTTGTGGGAGATTTTGAAGTAATTTTGTAATTAATAATGAACGTTCAGCCTTACAAAAATTGGATTTTGCCCTACAGTTCAAAGGCATGGCAGTCTTGTAAAAGAGACTTTGCTCCTGTAATTTGAGGGAAGAAATTCAGTAAAGGATGAAAGCCAACTGGTATAAAAGAAGGATGCTGGTAGGGTTACCTCCTGCAAGCCCCACAGTAATGAAATTATCTATTGCTTTCTGTTATACCCTGATTACTGTATTAGAGAATGGAGGACATTTCTTGCAGGTTTTTTTATATATATCTTTTAGTTTACTGTAATTAGTCTTTCTGTGTACTTGAGCAGGGTGAGTGTTGGGCAAATTGTGAGATCTGTTTGTCTTCTCTGACTGAAGTTACATAGGCAGACTTGGGAGGTCAGTGACTGAAATGGTGGATCATAGCTCACAGCACTACAGCACAGCATATGCAAAGAAGTATAATACCTGGATTTCATAATGTTTCTCATCCTTAGTGCTTAAAGCACTTCACAAATAAGATAATAATCACTGGACAAACTGTACAGATGGGGAAGCTGAGACAGTTACAGGGAAAGCAAGCTGTTACTGCAGGTAACCTGCTGGGTAGAACTTTTGGACTTGGGATCGGTGTTCAGGTCTTCTGGGTCTGCAGTCAGCCAGTGCTCTGCCATTATATTGTGTGGTACCTCTTGAACAATCTGGAGCACAGATTTCCCCAGGTAATGGAGATCTGAGTCTGTAAGCATATGGTGTCATTAGACAAGCTGACCACTTATAAAATCCATGGAGAAAATAATGCAATAGAGCTGCTTTCTCCAAAGCCCAGGCCTTTAGTCTTCTGAGGAATAACAGGCTTAGAGGTGTACTGTACTGTACTGTCTTGTGCATTCAGATACAAAGTAAATATACTGGGTAAAAATGGATATTTATGCCCAGGAGGCAGAAAGCAAGCCCAGCATGCAAATAAACACCAAGCAAATCGGTAGGTGTCCTGCTGGCAGCTGTGCCATTATTGGCAAAGAAAAATGGCCTGATCTGGATCCTTTCAGAAACAGAGGGTAATTAAGATGCTCACAGGCCATGTATATATGCGTCCAAACCAGTTCTTGCTTCACCTGCCAGAAGCTTGGGGGTCTCCAGGTGGTTCCTCTTGCCCTTTCTGTTTTGTATGGCGCTTAACAGCGAAGCTTCAGAACAGTTTGTACAATGCCTTGTACACCCCACAGCTCTATCCTTCAGCAGGGTAGCGATAGCTGCCTGTGTCTTTAGGTACCACTGCACAGATCTCAGTCTTGCCGGGTGTGCTGATGGCTGCAACTCCTGCCCTGGGAGGTGTAACTGCAGCAGCAGTGTTCCTCCTTGTTTGTGTTCTGATCCCTGGGCCTGAATTAAAGCAACTTGTTACCTGAAGACATATACCTGTGCTACTGCTTAACTTGTACTTTCGGTGATTATAAATTATAACCTCAGGGTTCACAAAATTAGGAAGGTGTCACAGCTGGTCTAAGACAAATTGGACCTGGTTCTTGGCTTCCTACCTTTGTTTTATGACTTCTAGGATTGAGAGTCCATGCCAAAAACACTTTTAAAAATGTTTAGCTCTTTTAAGTACAAATTGAGATTCCCTTCTTTTCTTATCCAAATGGAAGCAGCTTGTGGAAATGGCTCTGAAAAAAGGGCTGTTTAGCAGCAGTACGTGTATGTACAGTGACCAGTACAGCATGCATTGCTGAATGCCTGTCCTTAAGATGCAGCCCAGTTCTATCTTAAAATCTTACTGTATTAGCTGTATACCAGAAACTTTCAATGAAATGATGACTCTCTGAACTTGGATGAATCTTCTTTGTGAGAGGGAGCAGGGAGAAGAAAGGAATGTATCTTGATGTGGTAACTCTCAGATTTTATGCAAGACGCTTCTGTTTTCAAAGACCGTTTGATTCATTCTTGTATGTTGCAGCTGGTCAGACTGTGTGCAGCATTTTTGGTCAAGCAGGCTTTTTCAATAGTGCCTACTCTTCTTTTACAGTTCTCTATAAGCTCTTCTCCAGGCCCAATACTGAGTCAAATAGTGAGGCATCTTATCTCATCTGAAAGAGTAAGTAATAGGAAAGAGCTGGATTCCGTCAGGAGGGCAGCAAGTACTGACATGTAGGAAGCTGTGAAGATATACACAAAAATGACACAGCAGCTTAAGGACCACGAATACACTGCACAGATAATTATCAGTGTGGGCCTGTCACACTGGATAGCATAATGGATATGCTTTAAAATTTAAGAAACAGATTTATCTTTCAGGAGGCTGAAAACACCCTATTGTTCCAGACTGATCTGCTTTCAAATTAATTTTCCTTATGACCAGAAGAGTTTGCCCTCTGGAACTGGAACTGTTACCAACTTAAATTAGATAATTCTACCAGCCACTGTTCTGTGGCTTGAAAGCTATACATCTCTATCTCCTCTTTGCTTCTGAATTTTGTGATCTGTTTTATCAGATCACAGTCCAGTTTTCTGAAATGATGGCTATGGGCCAGGAAAACAGAGAAAGTGTTATTTTCTTGGCCATATGGTGTATGTGCAAAATTAACAGTATTCTGGGGGTTTTCCAAAGCATACCACGTGTATAAAACAGAGGGTGGTGTCCTAAAGTGTTTCTGTGGCTTTTGGGCTCTTTTCTGATCTGTGGAAGTAGGGTTCTGTATTGCGTCCTTGTATTAGATGGTCTTTGCTTTTGCAAAATATTTTACCGTTCATTTCCCATCTCTTAGTTAGCCAGGTATTAGAAATTCATCAGAAGAATCAGGTAGGAACCCTGGTTCTGTGTTGCAGTTCTTGGTTATATGGAAGAAGAAGGCTGGCTCTCCAGCTGCCAGTGGAGGTAGGTCTACTTGCAGCAAAGAGAACATTTTCAGAGTATGATTTTCTTTAGAAAAGAAATCCCACTTATTTTTCAGCATGTACTTCTGTCCGAGTTTGTGGATTTGGAGTAGTTTTGAGTTTTGTGTACGTTAGCTTCTACGGTTGTAAATTCTGTTGAGGAAATGAATACATATTCTAGCTGGGGTTGGGGAGCCATTAATTATTTTACTACACCAGCTAGCAGCTTATCTCCCTCGCTGCCTTTGAGAAGCTATATTGCCCTTGCTTCTGAAGCTGTTTTTCGGAAAGCTCGACACCTGCAGTGTCAAGGACACGGGTCTGACCTAGTGATGAACTTAACTTGTAAAAAATTGTAAGTTGCACTGTGCTGGTTGATGAGAATAAGCACTAAAACCACTCAACTAAGAGCACTGCCTTTAGTAAGTGAATGCTGTCAGCTTGAAGAAAAGGGCCAGGAATGTGAACTTACTCAAACTTGCGCGATTCCCCTTTATATGGTCTACTGCAATTATTTTAGCAAATCTCTCTCAGTTTTAGTGCAGGAAAAAAGCGTGATGAGTGCTTGTATTGTACTGTATCAAACGATTACTTTGGCCTCTGGCTGACAGGCGGTGTACTATATAACTCTTTCTGTGGCAAGGTATAAGGCAATTTAAAGGCAATAAAGCTTCAGACTTGGTGAGTTTCCCATCAAGATTTTATGATTTCATTGAAATACAGCTTGGCATTGGCAGGGAGCAGAGCTCTTTAAGAAGTGTTTATCTTCTTGTGACTTGTGAAACTCTGTAGTTTAAAAATTAAAGTCTAGTTCTGCTGGTGTTTCTGGGGGCAGTTTTGAGTAATCCATTTGCTGAAGATATCCTGTAAAAAGTCACTATGTCTCAGGTACACTGTGAGTGGCAGGATGAAGTGACGAACTACTAGTTTAGTTTTACGGTTGTAATTCTGAGAGTAAAACAACTTTTTTAGCAATGTCCTCAAAATGCCTTGAAGTTTGAAACCTGGTGTAGTTCAATTATTTATTTATTTGTTTTAATTTTGACTTGATAACTGCAAAGAGAGCAAGTAATCGCTCTTTGAGCAATTCTTACCTGGCACCTGCTAAAATACACTGGTAGAATCCAGTTTGGCCTTCTTGGCCTGTTTGGGATGTGACAGGGTATTCCCTTCCCCAGCCCCACTCGACAGGCACAGGCGGCTGCTGGGGGCTCCTGCACAAGGGCAAGAGTACCAAAGTGTCTTGCTGACCTGTGGTCTTCCCAAGCAGAAAGCTGTTCCTCAGCTCCAAGAGGAGACTGCTGTTGTGGAAGAAACCTGGACATGCTTCCTTGGTTTACAGCACATGCATATTTTGTGCTGACTCCCTTATGATCCTTTTTGCTGAGTCAGCTGAGAGGTTTGGATTCAGGTTCTTGGGTCGAAGTCTGCTCTCCATTTCCCAGCGACAGTGCTGCTTCCACAACTATACCAGCCATGTCTGTGAGCATAGATCCTGGTGTCAGGATCAATGAGTCTTTCTCACATTTCCTTTCATCTCTTCTGCCATCTGCATGTCACGAGCACCAGATTTTCTTTCCCGAAGCCTTTTAGCCTGCCCACAGCGTCAGCATGACGTACTCTCTTTTTCCACTGGTCTTCCCACGTAGCTTTTCAGCCCTTGATTTTACCATGTCTCAGATCTGTTCTAAGGAAACTTAGTCCTACCTGTCAGCTCTGAAAACAAATGATTTTGACTAGAAAACCATTATAGCTCTGTGGGAAATACAGCAGAATATAGGCCATCCTGTTAGATAGAAGAGCTGCTTGTGAAGAAAGGGAAGCTAGGAGAGTGGGCGGGATAAACTGAAAGGAAAAGTGAGGAGAGGGTCTGTCCTGCCAGTGATGTTAACAGGCATCACAGCCTGGAGTACACAGGTGACTTGTGGGTTGGTTGGATGGCTAGAAATCACTGTGATATATTTATGGGTGTGGAGAGTGTTACCAAGGAGTGTGGATTTCCAGCGCAAGGTTTTCAGTCTAGTTATTAGTTGGTAGTGTTTTGGTGGTGGTGTAGTTTTTCGTTGTGTTTGTTTTCATGTTTTGTTTGGTTGGTTTGGGGTTTTTTTTGGTGTGTTTTGTTTTGGTTTTCTCTTTTTGAGGGCTTTAGTGTTTTGGGGTTTTTTTTTCTCCCCTTATAACCTTGGTTTTATCACTGGTTTCTCACAGAACAAAACAGGTGGTGTTGGGAGAAGACCTAAATTAGTGATGATGTTTTCATGACGTCCTGTTTTTGATGTTTAGCTCAATTTGAAGTATCCAGCTTTCCATCTGTAAGCCTTGTACCAGGCAAAGCACAAGGCAGCAAGCTCTTAATGGAAATCTGTACCCTAGTGCTGGATGATTTCATGCTAGCTTCCTTGCCTGTAATCTTGGTGTTAAATCACATCTTCCTTCTTCCTACTCAGAAAATTAACAACCCTACAGATTTTTTCACAAGAGATCACCTCTTGCCCTTCCAGCACTTTTCCTTTCTGAATGAACTAATGCAGAAGTCACTGAGGAAAACAGGAGGAGGAGGGGGAAAAAAAAAAGTCGTTTGCAGGGAAAGGAAAGAATAATATCCCTCATTTGTATAGCATCAGGCTCAATCTTGATCTTTGAACATCAGAGTGCGTGCCAATTTTGGTGTCCTCTTATCAAAGGATGGAGTGTGCAGAGGTTCTTGGCAGCATCCATTGACAGTAAACACAACTGAAATCAACTCCTATGTTTTAAATTAGCCTGGCAATAATACAAAAATGTGAGTAACATAAATAACATAATTGAGTATTTTAAATAAGCCTGATGTACCTCATTAGAAGTCATATTTTTTGTTTGTATTATGTCGCCCCCCCCAGTCTGTCTGACAGGCTTTCCTCATGTTAGATGCCAAATAAAGAGAACCAAACATCTTGTTCTCCATCACCTCTCTTTCAGCATCTGGCATGAATGACATTTTTTTCCAGGTGCTTGCTTGATACTGGTGTTATGATGTATACCAAAATATATTAGGATGCTGGGAGTAGGATAAGGGAGTTAGTTTGTACTGAAGCTTTTTTAACAGCTTACTATACAAAACTGATGATACAAATGATTACCTCAGTGGGAATTAGAGAATATGGCAGGTTAAAAAGCTATTTGGAAACCAAAACAAACTGCTCTGGCATGACAGGACAAATTTCAGGCATAAGATGCTTCCTGGCAATGGGCCAGAGTAGAATCCTACCATAGAGTGCTGCAGACAGCCCAGAGGCCCTGTCTTCCCACTCCTTACCGATTGCATCCCTTCACACGAAGCACCCTGCTGAGCCCACTGGCAGTGGTGGGCCCCAGGGGCAGGCCTGAGGGATGAATTTTACCTCTATGGACTGTACTGACATCAACCTCAACGTTCTCTCATCCCGGCTCCAGCATAAAGCAAACCTTGTTTTTTGCTCCACAGCTATTGCTGCAATGCAGCTTCCTGGAGAGGGAAATAGGATTACACAATCGGGATCTGCTGGTGGAGGTAGGAAAGCAGAGAATGAGCTTGACTCAGATGAACTCCACGCTCCTTATTTGCAGTTCATTTTTACCAGGTATTGGAGTTACAGGGGTGAAAATGTTTAGTTTGTTCTTTGGTTTGGGCAGTGAGTTTGGTAAGGGGCTGCCATAGCTGCTGTAAGGTGACGCTTCTGCCTTGGCTGTGCAAAAAGCAGCTGAAGAAAACCACAAAAAAAGGTGAGCCTGTGTTAGTGAGAGAGGGAGGTGAGGCAAACAAGCGGTGCTAGGGGCTGATTTCATGATCTTAGGGGCCTTTGGGAAGAACTTTTGTGACCCCAGCAGTCACCTGTACGTTGCAGTAAGTACAGCTAGTAAATCTTCTTGTGCATTTTTCTTCCAATTACAAAATCCAAAATGCCAGTTCTTTTAGAAGAAGGTGAGTGGAAAAAATCTCTTCTGATGCAATCTCTAAGATTCTTGGTGTTAATTTATTCATAATAACTGGACCATTGCATTGATCATGAATAAGTTCAGAGTTTGTTCTTTAGCTTCTCTGCAGATTTTGGTGTAGTGGGACTTTGTTCAGGCAGAAATGATAGGACTGATAATGAATCTGAGTTTATCGGTAGGTGATGTTTCAATAGCAAGTCAAGTGTGGTGGCTGCTCTGGTTGGGCCTCTCGTTCCTCACACTGCTCAGTTGATTCCTTTCACCGGTGTACCTTGTTTTCTCTAAGCTGAGCTTCTGCCTATGCTGGAAGCTGTGAAGGGTTTGGTGATGTCCCTTTTCCAACCTGGTAATCTCTCTGGTGTGGTTGGAGTGTGTGTGTGCCATGCAGATGACAGGAAAGCTAGATGAAAGTGGGGGTCTTCAGAAAAAAAACTAAGGTGATGCTACTACCCTTGCAAACCCAAGGGGGATTGAGTGACACCATACATCATTTCTGGATGCAGCACTTGCATACAGTGTAATTTTTGTTTGTCTTTCTTTTTTTGTTGTTCCAGAGTGGTAGGAAACAGCTCATGGGTGCAGTTTTACTGTTCTCAATGGAAAAGGGAGGAGAAAGGGACTGTTTGTTACATCTGGACAAAATCCATATGCAGCCTTGCATAAGTGATCCTCTGCGCTGGCTGGTGAGCAGGCTCTCCAGGCTGTGGCCATGTTCCTCTCATCTGCTGCGGAACTCCAACCTCCGCCTCTCTCAGCTCCTGTCACTAGTTAACAGCAGAAAGGGAAAAGGGGCAGTCTGAGGTAATACTGACACAGTGCTTCTAAAGGCTACCAAAGCACGTGATTTAGTAACTTCTATGAAGAATTACCTGATTACTGATAAATCCTGAGGCTGTTCAGTGAAAAGCTAATTTTATGAAGGAGAAGAAAAATTCGTTTTGTTTTGTTTTGTTTTGTTTGTTTTTGGTTTTGTTTTTTTTTTTGAGCTGCTATGAAGTGCTCTCTTGGGGCATCTTGAGGAGGAGAGGTTAAGTACCACTGAAGAAGGATGGAGGGGAGTGCTCCACTGTCCCATTGTGCTAGTGCTGCTTACTTTCATGAGCTAGCCTTAGAAAGGTACATATTTCCATTAACAGATTTTTGCTTAGCAAAAAAAATTAAAATCTCATCTATTAAAATAAATAGCTGTTCAACCTAACTCCTGGCTCTTTGTTCCATACTGACTGTAGTCATCCTGGAGGAACTAGGAGGAGCTGCTTAAAGTTACACCAGTAATAGGCTTAGGCTTCATCTCTTTTTTTGATTTTAGAATGTCAGAACTACTGAGGCTGGAACAGACCTTCAAGATCATCAAGTCCAGCCTGTGACCCAACACCATGGCATCAGCCAGACCATGGCATCAAGCACCACATCCAAGCTTTCCTTAAACGCCTCCAGGGATGGCAACTCGACCACCTCCCTGGGCAGTCCATTCCAGTGTCTGATCACCCTTTCTGTGAGGAATGCTTCCTAAGATCCAACCTCACCCTCCCCTGGCACAGCTTCAGGCCCTGCCCTCTCCTGTCACTGGCTGCCTGGGAGAAGAGCCCGACCCCCACCTGACTACAGCTTCCCT
>JANIJG010022869.1:0-19319 GCA_024611175.1 Megaceryle torquata | reverse complement strand
TTCACCCGGCCAAGGAACACAAAAGAATATTTAGCCTACTCCAGTTTCACCAAATATAAATTCGGAAAAAAAAAAAAAACAAAACAAACTACAACTGAAACCAACCAAACACAAAAAAATAATAATAATTAAAAAAAAAAAACCTACCCGCCCCTGCACAAACAAACAAAAAAACCCAACAAGAAAGCAAAAAAACTCTCAAACAATGAAAAACCCACCCAGAGGTGGCTGCTGAGGGAAGCGCCAGAGGGGATGTTGGTGTTTGGAGGCCTGGCTGGCTTTCGCTATGAATAAGTTTGTGCCATCCTGCTCCTGCTGCTCAAAACCCAATTTCTGTCCAAGGGTTGCGGGCTCTCAGGGCTGTGCTGGCAGAGCTGCAGGCGCTATTGGCTTTACATTAACATAGATTGTTCCAGTCAACTCCTCCTAGATATGCTTCTTGTTTGCTTGCTATCACATATAATTTTTCATGTCCTCCTGTGTAAAGCATTTGGGAGGAGATGCTGGCTCCAGTTAAAGGTTTTATTAGTGTCTTCAATCTGGTTGAGTTATTGCAGCTCTGTGGGAGAAACGTGTCCCTGGCCACAGCCGTATCATGTGCAGAGGATGGGGCAAGAAAATGCAACCTGTGCTTCTAGCATTCCCCTGCTCTCGCTCATCCTCACTTCATCTGATCACCTCAAGCCTGGGACCCTCTGTGGTTATGCCAGGGTGACTGCTGCCATGAGCCAAGTAAATCCTGGGATTGAGGCCCCTGGAGCGAGAGGGGGTGCCAGTGCCAACGGGGAGGGTGACACTGGTGTTGTGCCCTCTCTGCTAACAAGTTCTTCCCCTCCATTTTAAAAAAACCCAAACTTTTATTTATTTATTTCCCCCCCCTATCCAGACTGATAGAAGTCACTGCTGCACTGTTGGGCTTTTACCAGGGTAGAAAGAGGTGGTTTCTTCGGTTGTGCTGTTCTTGCTTGTGCATGATGAGCTGAAGTGTAGACTAGGAGCCAGGGAGGGAGATGGCCAGGCAGGTGATTTCATGCCTAGTGCCAGGCCTGGATGCAGCCACTCAGCCCCAGTGGGGACAGAAAAGTTATTTATCTTTGAAAGTGATTATTCTCCTTTGCTATCCTTTGCTATCCTTTGCTATTGCTCTCCTGTGGATTTACAGGGGTAAACAGCTGACAGATCATGATGGAGTTTAAGGACTGAATTTGGAAAAAATAATTCCTTCACAAGTGTTGTTAACCTCCTAATAATGAGGGAGAGAGAAAAGGTGATGTTCTGTGGGGTGTTATCAGCTGTTAAGATAAAGCCTTAAATCCACTTTGGGTCACATCCTAGTGTGTGCCTTGGTGGTCCTGGTGTCCAGACCAGGACCTGCCAAGCAGTGTGTTATCCTGTGGCCAGTTTGCCATCAACGACTCCTGGCAGGACTGGAGCTGGCCAAGGGAGTTCCTCACCTTTTTTGGCAGCTAATGATAGTGATGGTTCAAAATAGCTCTTCAAAGGAAGGCTCCCTCTGCCCCCAAATCCTGGCCACCCCATCACCTAGAAAACACAGAGCACTAATTTGAAGAACTCTTATCACGGTGAATAAACTCCTTTGCTAAGTATGTAAACGTGTACCAGCAGGCACAGAAATCAGCTAGCTGGATGAAAAAAACCTGTTGGGTATTAGTGCCTGGCTTGCAGTCAGTATTGTACTGGTTCCAGAGTTTATGGTATAACAGCAGTGTTTCCACTGGTTCTAGATACTGGTCCTGCAAGTTACTTTCCTGCAGTTCTTTGATGGAGTCTCTGACCCAATGCCAAGCTCAAATCCAAGGAAATCTGGAGTAAATCTCCTTGCAGAGTGGTGTGAGGCTGGTAAAAGTGAAGCAAAGCTTGACAGCTGCTCTGCAGGGAAATCTGGCCCTCTGGCAAAATGCAGGGGCTGAATGTCAATGAGAAAATTCCCACTGACTTCATCTGGGCCAGGATTCGGGTTGGGTGAATGGGGTTAAAGGCTCAAAGCATCGATGCCAACCCCAGCTCCACTGCCCTATTTCCAGCACCGGAGCCCTGCAGACTAACCTCCATTCTAGTAGGGCTTAGCCCCATGGAATACTGTGTTGCATGTCAGGTGTGCTGCCGTGGGTGCTGCAGGAGCCAAAGTGCCATTGGGTGCTGCTCAGGGCTTCTGAGTGGGGTTGTCCCTGCTCACAGCAGCTTCCCCCTTTGCATGGATTGCATGCTAACAGGTAACGTGCTGGGTTCTCCTGCTCAGCTCCCAGCACAGTCAAGAACTTGGGTATGGAAACAAACCTGGGTTTCTTTTTGCTAGTTTGGGAACATTGGTGACCTCTCTGGGTCCCTCTCTGTGGCTCCTGCGCCTGGCACCAGCCTGCCTGTGGGCTGAGCTTAGGATGCCCAGCCTGATGCCAAGCATCAGGATCCGCTGTGCTGCATGCAGTGCTCTACTGCAGTTCAGTTCACCTTTAAAATACACACAATTAAATTTTAAGACTCAGCACTTTTCTGGATCTGACCCTGTGAACACAAAAGGCTTCTCCAGAATGGCATAAAATATCCAAGGAGACAAAGCAGCTGACCTAGGCACTTTTAAATTTTTTTTTTTTTCTTTTACATCTGATGATGCACAACCATGGGGAGGGGAAAACCAGGACAATTTCTTTTCAAACAGGCCAGTATTGCTGGCTTTACATGTCTCCCCTTTGACTGGCTTCAGTGACCATTTGTTAACATTGCCCCATAATGGTTAAATACAGTAACTTCCCTTCAGATCAAAAAAAATCTATAGCACTGATGTCCTTGAGTACATTGAGATTTGGCCTGTATTCAGACCAATTCATAAAATGCAGCTCAAAATCTCATCCGGTGCTAAGTCTGTGGTGCTTTGTCTTTAGCCAAGATGGGTAGCAGTGATTTCACAAATTCTGTCAATATTGGGTTGCTTGGGTGAGCTGCTGCCTGGGTTGGTGCCTCTCAGGGTTGTGGGGGGCATGGGTGTGCCCTGGGTGCCTCTTGGACATAGTCTTGCAAGTGGAGTGAGCTGCCCAGCCCTGCTCCTGGCTGGTACTGTATGGTGCAGAGGGGTTTGGGTGGCTTGACCAAAATGCATTGTTATTTGCTGTTTTTCCAGGCTGGTTTTGGCTGCTGTCTGCCTGTAGCTTTTGGCTGCTTGTTGGTGGCATAAAGAAGCTGTGAATGGCAAAGCCAAAAGCCTCAGGAGACTCTCACTTTCCAGCTGCTCTATCAGCTCCTGTGGGGTCAAACCTTGTCTCCAGCATCATACCCTTATGACATGGAGCAATGTTTCACTTAGAAGACATCAAACCAAGATCACAGCAGGTTTGAGGCTAGCACATCCAGCCTGCCTTGCAATCAGAGGAAGCAAAAGGTGAAATCCTTAAATAAACTTCTGTAAAAGACTTCAGACCTATAATTAAATACTGAACTAGCCATGATTTGTTCTACTATATCACAGTGAATCTCTTCTAAGTCATAAGGGATGGTCTGAGATCTCCACGGTAGTTATAGTCCTTTCCTCTGTAAAGGCTGTGAGTGATGCATTTATAGACTGTAGCAATCCAGTTGATACAGATATGGCAATCCTTGAGCTGGCAGGCTGCAGCTATGGGCTCTCCATCCTTGAAATACAGCTGCCCACAGCAGGACCTGATCCTGTCGTGCTCCAGCCTAGCCAGTTGCTGTCTTTAACTCAAGCCATGAAGCTCAGTACAGTTTTGTCCAAGTGCATCCTGGTGTAGTGTTACTCTACCACACACTTAAAAGCTGCAAGTTGTGTTAAATTAATTATTATTCTGTTTTTCCACAACAGATGTTGACATTTCACTATTTTCCTGGAATTAAATGTCACATTATTCCCATTCAAAACTACTACTGAAATGTTCAGGGATTCCATCTGCAGCTGTATTTATAGCCTACTGCCTGCCTGCTAAGCCAGCATTTTTAAGCAGGTTTGTAAATGGGCTGCAGCAAGTTCACCTATGTACTAGAGAGCTGCCTGGGTTAATTCCCTTTCCAGACATGATAACCTATATAAGCAGGGCAGGTGGATGGGTGGGTTTTCTCTGAAATCAGTAATTATGCACATTGTGGGGCTGACTTTTGGATTTCTGCTGTTGTTGCAACGTGTAACACTGAAGCAGCATTCGAGGAAAAGCTGATGGGGGATGTGAACAATCCAGAAAGGACAGATACATGGTTAATCTGCAACAAATCATAATCCAAAATCCAGTACAGAACACTGGTACACCTTTCAATTTTGTACCACTACTCACTGCTCTCGTTGCTTTAATCTCTAGCTATGTCTCTGAAACCACTTCTGTGCTCTCAGTGGCTATTGAAGCACTTTGCTTTCAGCTGAGGGGTCAGGTAAATACCTCCGTGCATCACCAGCCCAGTACACGTGCCACACGCTCAGCATTCACCCTCTGATACCGAGTGCTGCAAGCCATCTCATCAGATGCAAGCTCTTCTTTGCTCAGCTGTAGAATATTTTTTCAGAGCATCTTGCCCTGATACCTCTCTCAGGAGGAAATGTTAGTGAGTAATTTGGGAGAGACACAGCAGAGAAGTGGGATGGAAGGGGTTTCTTCTCATACACAGCCCCTGACCTGCTCTGACTGCTCAGCCCCTGGCATCACTGTGCTGGTGACAGAGCAGTTATGACGGGTGGCTTCAGGTGGCCCCAGTGATGGCAAAGGTGCCACGCTTTAGGATTTAGAGGGACCAAAGATCCAGGCAATGTTAGCGCCATGCTCAATGGCTTTAGCTGCCATGGGGTGCGTGTAGCCTGTGGTTTGTTGGTCTAAAAGGCAAAGGTAGAGTGTTTTCTTTTGGCGTGATCTGCTCTTCGCATCCTGCACCATTCTTGAGAGAAATCTTGGATGCAGAGGAGCAGAAGCATGGCCAGAGCCACTGGTTTGCAGAACATGTGCAGCAGAGGAAGAAAGGCTGCATTTTGGGGAAGGGAACATTGAGGGAAAGAGGTGGGTAGGCAAACCTGGGGTGTCCACCTTGTAACATTTTCAGATTGAATGCTGATGCCTCCAGACCAATAGATTGGCAAGGTGCAGAGGCAACAGGCAGCAGTTTGGATCTGTACTGTACAAGACAGCAAATAATCCACCCAATGCTTCTGATCTTGGAGTTTATGAATTAATCATAATGCCCAAAAAAGACCCTGGGTGATTATAAATACTTCCAGAAAAGAGACAAGCCTCCTTGGCTGGTCTCAGCCCAACAGTGCCATAAAATCCCTTGCAACTCAGCCAGTTCACACCTGCCTTGATCTGGGCTACCTTTTAAGTGATAAAGCAGAAAATGTCCCTTTTTTTGGGAGTGGCAGTTTTTGGTGAGTGTGCTGCTTTCAGCTGTATGAGGAATGGTTGAGATTATCAGTCAGAAGCTCAAAGAATCCCTAGTTCTGGAGAGTCTGAAAATGAACAAAGATGGGTAATACAAAATAATTTGAAGAGGTTTTATTATTATTACCTTCAGTGGTAGGGTTGTCTCTTTAATGCTTTATATGTTTTTCCCACACTAGATATTATTATCAGAGCTTATATTACCCAGTAAAACGCTATTAGTTTTCTCAAAAGATTGTCGATTCTCTTTCCAAATTGCTAAATTACTTTTTCAATTTTATGGGAATGCTTTTTCATTTGTGCAAAATCCTGCGCTCAGAGGGTTAGGCCAATCTCATCACGCAAGACTATTAGGTGAACTAATTGGATCTGTCTTACTTGTACATTTCTATCAGGAATATCTAATAAATGTGGAAATCCATTTGGAAATGAAGATGGCATCTTCATGTTCTCAGGACCTTGGAGATTTCTGGTGGTGCAGCTGCAGCCTGAACACAGCCAGTGGGAATTAGCTGCTTTCCCATCGGCAGCATTGTCACAGCCTTTTTCCAAGGTATGAACCTGGCCATCTTCATGATTGTCAGAAGATGCTAAATGATGCAGTTTCTCTGTGGTATTTAATCGATGCTAATCCTGGGAAGATGCAGGAACGTCTCTCACACGGTCCATTTGGGCTGTCATCAAAGTAGGTGTGAGGGTGACCTCGGTACTGTAATTGCTGATCCTCTTTAGTGTGCTTTTGCATTTATCTCCTCACTATCCCAGCAAAGCAGAGAAAAAACATTATCCCCATGTTGCAAATGGAAAGGTGTGAGAGCAAGGCAATGAAGGAACTCCCAAGGTCGGCCAGTCTGAAGGCATTTGAGACAGAGCTACTGCACTCTAAATCCCAGCACTTAAGTGTTCACCTCTGCTCGCATGCCTTCCCTCCTGTAATACTGCATGGCCAATGCTTAACATACTTACACAAGACTATCAGTGACTCCTTTTGCAATGAAGTTTTTAACTTCTAAGACTCCTACCTGGCTTTCACCAGGGGTTTGCACACAGGTCTGGTTTTAATGGGATTGCCTTGTAGTCTGGAGTTAGGTCATTTTGTTGAATGGGTCCCAAAAGGTCAGATGCTGCCGGCCAATCTGCATTAGTGCTGTGCTCACAGTGGGGCCCAGGTCTGCTCTGTGGCAGGATTTCTGTTTAGCACCATGCCCTATGAGTGAGAGCTGGTCTGCGTTCCCTCGACACTCGGGAATGCCTTGTCTGGCAGAAACTCCGCAGAACAAAGTGAACCTTTCATGCATTTGCAAGATGCTTGCACTAGAGAGTCCATTGGTATTGGTTCAATGCTTTGTATCAGGAAATGATGAGGTGTTTTGCTCTTAAATTGAATGCACCTTCTTGTTGAGTCAGGGTCTTGATTTCCAGGGGAAGCTAAACCAAACTCCTCCCCGTCAGCACTCTGTGAGTACTAAGTACTGGTCACTGACAGCATTGGTACAGTTCAACATAATGCTCAGCAACCCTCATTTGTGAGAACAGTTTCATGTAGAGCCAAACCTCTCTGTCCCTAAGTTCTTCCTGCTCAGGTCAGAAAAGAGGACAAATCCCTGAAGGGCTGTGGGTAAGACCTGAATGCTGCTTGCTCTGCTCTGCCAAAATCAGCAGGACATTTATTGCTGGCCTCAGAGAAGGTGCAACAAGAGAAAGAGGGGCACAGGGAGGAAAAATCACTTGGCATTAAGCATGTATTGTTTAAATTATTCAGCTTCTCCTAAAACAGCCCATTGAATAATACATTCCAGTCACTTTTATTTCTAAATGGTTGCACTTAAACTGAGGTTAAAATGAAGTCCTAAAATGCCACTTGTGGTCGGGTTGCTCTGGAGATGCCCACCAAACAGTGCTTTGGTCCCAGCAGCACTCTTCCTCCTCCATATTTTAAGGCTCTGGATCCTGTGTTTGGGCAGTGCCAGCTCCAGGCACTGCCCAGTCAGGTTCCCTGCACCTCCTGTATCATGAGACTGATTTTAACAACCCCAAAGCACTAAAAATAACAAGTTTTGGCTTGTTTCTATTTGCTTTCTCCATTGTTGGCCAAAACCTGTCAACAGCTTTACTCCTTCTTCATTCAAGTGGAGTTTTGACCTAATTGCACTAATCCTCGTGTTTGTGAAAAACCTCTGAAGTGCCCTACACCAGAGTCACAAAATGGAGTGGTGATGGAGCACAGCATCTTGTTCTCCCTTTCCCACCCTGTTCCTAAAACATGCACACATAGGGAGATTTCTGTATTTGAGGAGAATTTCTGCTTGACACCCATAGCTCAGGTGTGGGTTTTTAACTCTTATTGGAAGGACAGAGGGAGTCAGGAGAAACTGACTCTGCTTCACACTTACCTGCTTCTCAATTTCCACTTAATGTTTGATAGTAATAATATAAACAAAACCCTGACCCCCCAAAGAGCTGCTTGAGAGGCCTGACATTTATGCTTTGTGTGTAGGAATGATTTAACATTTAAAACCAGAATATATCTCCCTATGCAAGGTGGTTCATTATTCTAACTGATTGGAAATGAGACGAACGTGGACATCTAGTGAGGCTCCTTCTAAAAGAAAACTTCCTTTCTGTCGATATGCTGTCCTCCTCCGCGGAGGAGTGAAACCTGGCTCAGTGTTCAGCAGGATAATTAGTTGTTTGGGAAATGCCTTCAAATGTGCAAGTGTTAAATCTTACTGGGTTGTGTTTTTTTTTTTTTTTTATTATTAGATTAGTTGGCTTGTGCAAGAAGGATGCAATCTTAATAGCCAGGCCCTCTGAGATCTATTAATGCCTTCGCAGGCACAAGGAGCAAGTGAGGATGCTGCTAATGAGAAGCCAAATACATGCTGAGCTCTGACTCCAGCCAGCCAGGAGGAGCACTCGGATGGCTTCTTGTATAGCTGCTGCTGGCATCACCTCTGGAAGGGTCAGGCCCTGAATGCAGCTGAAAAAAACAAATCAGTGCAAGGTCATGGTCTCCCAGTATGATGGTTTGGAGCAGGGACAAAGGATGAGGGAGCTGCTGATGGCAAGGGATAGAGCTGTACAGCTTATGGGACCCCCACCTCTCAGGCAGGGAAAGGCTCAGGAACACAGCTGGCCATGCTTGGCACAGACATGATGTCTGCACTGGGAGACCTGAAGCAGTAAAAGCCCAAACAGGCCAAGAAAGCCTCTGGGGAATAGTGGGCATCTGCAGCAGAGGGGTAGGTGAGTGCTGTGCCCAGTTGTGAGATGAAGGTGCAGCCGGTGAACATCACGCCACTTCTCCAGCTGCAGGATGAGGCTCACAACACCAAAGGTCTGGTGGGAACTTGCAGAAAGCAGCTGTAAAAACAGAAGGTCCTTTCATTTGCAATTTTTACTTCTTGCCATCGTGTGCAGCGACCTTTCCTTAATGAGAAAGAAGAGAGTGAAGCCTGGGAGGGAGGGAGAGAGGGAGGGGAAGGAAGCACTGGGGCAACCCAGCAAATAACCAGATCTTGCCCATCCTGTTAAACAGTGGCTGAACAGTGCAGTAGCCCATTGCTGGTCCCAGAGCCACCCTGTTGTTGATGGTGGCTCTTCATGCTGCTTTACATTGCTTTTTCTCCAAGGTGTCCTCCCTTGCTGGTGCTCAGTACTTGCTGAGGCTGCTCCAAATTCACTGGCTCAAGCAATGACTCCCTATCTATGTCAGTGAGCAAGAGGAACGTTATGTCCCTATAATGTCTTGAATTATTGGGTATAAAAGTTGCCACTAAGTCACACACCCACTCTTCTACCTGCAAAGCAGCGTTTGAGGAGCAGTCTAATGCTCCTGACACCTTTGGAAGTGCCTCATTATCATGTGATTGGAGACAGCTTCTGCATGAGCCCAGCAGAAATAGTCCTCTATTATAGCTCTTCACAGAGTTTTTGCATATAATATTAAGCATTAAAGTAATTTAATAAGGCATAAATCAAGTTTTACTGTGGTGCCACTGCACAGGAAAAAAGCACTCCTGGAAAGGCACCTGAATACATTGTGGCCTCCTTTGGAGTGGGAGCAATTTATATATTTGATGTAACTTCTGATGGTTCTGCTGTAAATCCCATCTCAAAGCTTGTGTGCTGTCTGCATTGTACAGTGGGACTTCATCAGTGTGTGCAGCCAAGCGACTCTTTCTCAGGTCTGCAAAGATCCAGTCTTCCTTTGCACTCTGACCCTGCACTGTGCACCACATCACCTGTTGCGTCAGCTGCTTGCAGAGCTCGCTCTGTGCTGCTGAGCCTGTGCTGGTGTGGGGAACTGGGTGTGCAGCATCTCCCCGGAGTAAAATCCAGAGTGCTTCCCATCCCTGCACCAAAGCAGTCAATCTGCTCACTCTGTGCAGGGCTAGTTCACAGCAGTGGCCTGGAATTTTACATCCCATCTCTCCCTGCAAGCAGAATGCTCGTGGTGTGACAGCCCTGGCTTAGTAATTGTCAGCAGTGCTTTATTTTCATAGGTGAATGCTCTGGGTTGATCCCTTCTGGGCTGTCTCCTGGTGGTGTCTCTCCAGTTGATTAATAACCAGGAGATGATAAATGAAAATATCAGCTTGAGAAATGTCTGCCCTGTGCTCCCAGCAGAGGCAGCAGTGCAAGGTGAATAGTTTTCTCCCATCTCTTCTGCTTTGATTCCCTCTGTAGAGCTGTGTCTCAGCTGTTCTCTTGCACTCAGGAGCTCTGCTAGTGTTCAGCCCCACTCGCTGTGAGCTGGAGAAGTGATGGGAATTGCAGCTTGGGCAGTGGTGAGGAGTGCTACGAGCATCCTTCCTCCCTGATGACCACATCCCATGAGCAGCATGCCCCAAACTCCAGCACACTGTGTGTTTTATCCTTTCATGCTGTGCTTTGGTTCCTGGGGGGGTGTGTGTGTGTAAGTACTTTTGAGGTCCATCAGCTGTGTCTGTGCATTTGTAATTTTACAAAGGATGGGAAACTCTTCAGATAACTGGATGGTTAGTTGTGTATCTAGCTGTTCCCTGCAAATCCTATATCATATCACAGTTGGCATGGAAAGGTTTGGGATTTTGTCCTGTGAAATATTCCACAGTTTCAGAAATGTTTCTGTCCTACAGGGGGAGAGAAGACTTTTCAAACTCTTTGTGAAAAAGGGAGAAGTCCCCAGGACTGAAGTGCGGAGATTTTCCATGGCTCTGGGAGGCCTTTCTCATGTGAATGTGACTGAAACTGGTACTTACTGGCAAAAAAGTTCCTGTTCTAAAGTATCTTATTTTTGGATAGGTAAAGTGATTTGTCCGGGTATTCCTGACATACAGGTCTATTGGGACCTGTAGTGTCTTTACGTGATGGATCCTTCTGAAGGCTTTGCTGCTTCTGCTGTGTGATCTGTTCCCAACAAACTCCCGAGAGTTGGTGATTTATCAGCCACTGCTTTTTGGGGCGAGGAAAAAGCTAGTGCTTTATGCATCTGTCAATGTCCCTGTATGGCACATGGAATACAATATCCTGCCAAAAAGGGAGGGATGTCTGCTACCTGGCAATCCATCATTTCTCCCAGTGCCCCACGGCAAATACACTTTTCTGTTTTCCATCAGACACATGTGAGTACTTTATACAGCAAAGAGCTTTTCCCTTCTCCTCCTCCACAAACAGTTATGAAAACCTGAAAATGCAGCTTCTGTAATATGAAGAATAAGATGGAAAGGGTCATTTTGACAGGGAGAAGCCATCATTGCCTGCAGCTCTTTGTTTCAGGAGGACGTGTGCCATCTCAAGTGATGCAGCTGGGCCATGGTCAGCACAATGGGATCACAGCAGGGATGAGAAACCCAAGCTAAACATGCCCATGTAGGCTGCCAGGTATGTGTGAAAAACATGCAGATGTGTCAATGGACGCTCCAGGTATTTTGTTTTCTCCCCTGCCCCATGGTGGTTTCCTCCACTACAGGCATGGCTCAGGTGATCTTGTCCCCATGGAGCTCTTCCCTTTGATAGTGGAAGAGTAAGTGAAATGTGTTGATAATCTGGTGAGTGTCTACTGGAGAGTATGAATCCCTCCCCTACATCTCTCCTTGGTGTTTTAATTGATTCAGGGGTTTCCCAGTGGAGAACTTTATAAGAGCATTTGATAAAATCAGCTACACATGATCCTGCTTCTCATTACTTACAGTCTTGAGGCAGGTAGATGATTAAGTGAAATTTTTATGGTGTGAGCTGTTGTAACAAGGGAAATTATCATCCTGGATATGAGAGAATGACTTGGCTCTTACTACATCTGCTGGCAGACAACTAACCCAGTGACTTTGCCTCTGATCTTGGAGCAAGTCATCTGCTTTCTCCTCCAGGACAAACCTGCATTTGCTACCCTCACCCATTAAAGTCACATGGACATGCCGTGCTCAAAATCGCTTCATACTTTCTTTGGGCTGTGGCAGTCCTGATGGACGTGAGAGCATCTGCAGTTGTCATCTGGGGAAAGCCTTTGATGGCATGGGGTGGAGACCATCCTTTGGGCTCAGGCATTTGCTTCTGACATAACTCCTTGTTGATAAATAAACTTTATCTTTGCAGGGAGTCATTGTCAAGATCATTCACAGATCCCACTGTGAAGCCAGATCCAGTAAAGACCAGTACTGCTGTTTTCTAATTTGGTTTGAAATCTTAAAGCACTCCCTCATCTTAGCAGAGATACCTAAATGCTGCCTATTTGGTGCTGTATGTAATTCTTTGCTCTAATGGCATGCTTGACAGTAGCTGTGTACTTACCTGGAACAATAAAAGCCTCCTGTACTTAAATGAAATACACACAGCAGGTTTGAAGATAAACACAGGAGATGTTTGAATGCCTTTTAGACAACTGTAATTCAGACCATAAACTTAATATAGATTGCAATAGTGTATATAAAGGAGCGCTTCCAATACCAGCCTTTGTATTCTGCAATTCAGTACATTGATTCCTAAAGCAATACTGTACCCAAACGGTTGCATAAACATAACACATCCATCACTGAATCAATGAAGGAGATGCAGAAAAGATACGTTAACTATACGGCGTGACACTGCTGACATGAGCTGAAGCACATGTGATGATATTTCACATAAGGAACGGGGAGAAATGAAACGCATAAAGAATGAATCCTCATCTGCATCTCTGAGTGCACACCCGCTCTTTGCTCTGCTGAAATCAGGCACAGTTTGCACTGTAGAGCACCTGTGCCTCTGAGCAAAATACGATTTCTGGATTCCTCCAAATTCCTGCAAAGTGGGACTTTTTGCTGCCGGGTTAATGGGACTTTTGTCAGCTCTGCTTACTAGACACAATAAACAGATAATAAATAGTGCAGTCTGCAGACAGCAACAGGCTCTGACAATCCATTAACCAACAAGACATGTTGCACATTCCAGCTTATTAGTCTCATATCCATAATATATTTTAACAGTCTCTCCCTGGCAGGCATTTTCTCAGAACAAACACACAGGTTGGACTTTCATTTTTCATCCCTCTTCAAAATTTCAGAGTGAAAAAGAGCTGGCAGCGAGCCATTAGCAGTGATTTGATCCCATATTTGCACTAGAAATTGTACACAGATTTTTTTTTTTTTTCTGGTGTTGTGCTCACTCTTGTTCCCTCATTGTTTTTCTCTGCAGAAGCAGCATTTTGCAGGCTGTGGACAAGCAGCGAGGAGACAGCACTGGCCAAACACAAGGTTGACAATTTTTCATACGTGGCCCTTGCTTTTTTTAAACAGAGCCTTCTCTCAGCCCGCCCTGCTTGCTTCCCACTCTGTGCAGCCGCTTGCTGAGCAATGAGCAGTGTGGGGCCCCTTCCAGCTGAGCGCACATTGCCGGTACTTAGGGGGTTTTGCTGGAGGGATCCAGTTGTGCTGTTGTGGCCCCTGCTGGTGCCACAGCGAGTGTCCCTGTGGCTGGGGCACCCAGGGTCCTGCCAGGACTGTGGGACCCTGTAGGAGCTTCAGCTTGGTGATGTGTTCCCAGCAGCTTGGGATGGAAAGTGGTGATGAAACGGCCTTGGTGGAGTAGTACAACCTGCCCCACATGGCTCCCTCCTTCCAGTGTAGCTTCTCTGGTAATTTGTCCAGTGCTCATCCAGCTGCATCCCGGTCCTGTGGGTACCCCTGGGGACCCGAGGTTATCCAGGGCTCTGGTGCCACCCCAGAGGCCCTGTGCTGAGCACCACTCTGCTCTCACTGCAGCGTTCCCAGGTGAAGTTCCACTCTGTCCGTTAGTCTAGGGGATGTGGGGCTGGCTCTGGTGTAACTCAGCTCCCCCTTTCAGCTCAAACGGGGGACAGCCAGGGCTTAAGAGACACTATTCATGGCACAGCACAATGAACTCATGTGTATGTGCAAATGAGAGGCCATGTGCCCATCAAATCCCCCAGCGGTTGCACACGTGGTGCTGTGCAAAATGCCAGGCCGGATTATACAGGTGCTTTGCTGGTGAGGGGTCTAGAGCACAAGTCTTATGGGGAAGAGTGGGGGGGAACTGGGGTTGCTTAGCCTGGAAAAAAAAGCAGCTCAGGGGAGATCTCCCCGCCCTCTCAAAACTCCCTGAAAGGAGGTTGTAGTGAGGTGACCGATGGATCTGTTCTTCCATGTAACAAGTGATAGTACAAGAGGAAATGGCCTCAAGTTGCACCAGGGGAGGTTTAGACTGGACGTCAGGAGCAATTCCTTCACTGAACAGGTTGTAAAGCCCTGGAACCGTCTGCTCAGGGCACTGGTGGAGTCCCCATCCCTGGAGGGGTTCCAAGCCGTGGAGATGCGGTGCTGAGAGATGTGACTTAGCGGCGCCCGGGCAGTGCTGGGGGAACCGCTGGACTCGATGATCGGAAAGGTCTCTTCCGACCGAAACCACCCCAGGATTCGCCGCACAGCGCCGCGCTCCGGCCTGACCCGCCCCGCCCCGCCTCGCCTCGCGTGCTGCCGGAGCGGCCCCAGGAAGCAGCGCGCGCCGTCCCGTGCAGGGAGCCGTCCCGGACCCCTCACCGGACCGCTTTGGTGGGGCAGGTGTGGCGCGCGCGCGCCAGGCGGAACAGGCGCCGCGAGGCCAATGAATGCCGTGGCGGTGCCGCGCGCGGGGCAAGTTTGCCGGTAGCGGGGCGGGGACCAATCGTCTTGGGGGCCGGGTGGGCGGGGGCCAATGGGCGCGCGGCGGGGCGGTGCGCGCGGAATCGGTCCCGGCGCCTCGGGGGCGCCGCGCGAGGCGCGGGGCTGAGCTCTGCTCCGCCGCCCAGCAGCGATGCCTGTCGGCGGGGTCTAGAGAAGCGCCCCGGGAGGATGTCGGGGAGCGGCGGAGCGCTGCTGCTGCTGGCCGCGCTGCTCGGTGTGCCCGGGCGTGCGCAGCCGGCGGGGGAAGCCGCCTGCCTCCCGGTCCGCGCCGCCTTCCAGGTGCTGCAGCCCGGAGCCAAGTGGGTCCCCGAGAGCCCTGTGCCAGGTGAGACCACTCGGCCCCGCGGACTGCCGCCCCTCCCTGCCGGTGCTTGGCCATGCCCTGGGTCCCGTAGATGCGTTGTACACGGGGGTCTCTCGGGTGCTAGAGGAACCGGCTGCAGCGCCCGAGAGGGGGGGCGCAGGGCAGCTGTGCGGCTGCGGGACGCTGCGCAGCCTCGTGCGGGCAGCCCGCTTTCCCGTCGCCCGCAGGGAGCTGCTCATCCTGGGCAGCTCCGTGGCGTTTGCCCCTGGGCTCCGCTTTTCGGGTGCGGGAGGTGCGTTCCATTGTATTTAGCTGAGTTAAAAGAGAGCTGGCGGTTGCGTCCCTGGACGGGGCATCTAGAGGAGCGGGGCTTCTATTGCTCTCGTTTTGTTCAGGGGCTCTTTTACCTAGAGGTGGCTCACGGGCAAACTTGGTTTGTCGGGCAGAGCTGCTGTGCCCCCTGCAGAACCAGCCGTCCGCAGGCACCTCTGTCGAGGGGTCCGGTGCGGGGTGCCGGGGAGAGCAGGGCAGCCCTGCCAGCGAGCGGAGGCACCGCGCGCCCGCCACGTCTCTGTCCGTCCTGCGTCCGCCAGAGCCGCTTCCCTCTGTGCGCTGTACGGGCAGAGCCGCCGTGAGGGAAATCCCGCTCTGCACGACCCCTCGGAAAGCATCCAAACCTTCATCCCCCGCCTGCGCCCAGAGACTCGTACAGCCCCAGCAAATGGGGCTGGAAACGGGCAGCACATCGCTCTCCGAGCTGCGTGTGCATTGCGGGGTGGGCGGGAGGCTGTTGGGGATCCGGGCGAGGCGTGACTGCGCTGCAATTAGCATTACAGGTGGCTGCCTGCGTGGTGCCGCACCGAACCTTACCACCTACACCCTACTGCTGTTTTCACTATATATGCCTCGTTCCTATTTTAAAATGTAAGTGAAATACTTGAATTTCCTGCCTTTTAAAGGTCCTTTCGCAGCTTTTTGGTAACTAGGGAGTGCCAGCTCCTCCAGGTGGGTGGCTGCGTGCTGGAGCGTGTGTGTACACAAATGGATAGGTTTTGATAGCTGCCTTACAGAGCTGCCTGGAGAACTTGGGTGCTGTTGTGTCAGATTAAATACTCAGCAGTAAACGTCTGCCCTGAAAAGCTTATGATCAAAGAATGAAAAGGAAGCGGTAACTGGCAAATGTGATAGGCAGGGGAGGTACAATGAGATCATTGCTAGTAGTAGATTCTTTTAATAATGATGTGTTGTGTTTCTTGCATTTAGTGTTGCATTGGCCAGAAATCCAAGAGTTCCTTCAGCAATGATCTCCTGCAGTACAGGGGAGGAAGGGGAGAAGCAGGGAGCTTAGGGCTGGGACTGCAAACTCTTGTGTCTTGCTGGTGTAAATCCCAAATCCTTTGGTTTGTAGAACTGTAGCAATGCCTCAGTTTACCAACAGCTGTGAGATCTAGAGGGAGAGATTAGATGCAAGTCCTTGTGAGAGAGTACCTCCCCTATCCCTTCCTAACCTTGCATCCCCTTCCCATTTAATTTTTGGCTCTTCTTAATGCTCCTTTCAGACTAGCTGCAGGAGCAGTGTGTCTTCTTTCTCTCCATTCTTCTTCATCTTCTGGTTCATATGAAGGTAACGCTGAAAACACTTTGCAATCAAATGCACGGAGAGTTGCAGGTTGGCAAAGTAGCTCTCAGCACCACTAAAATGACAAATTCTGTTGTGTTTGTCATCAAAGAAATACCTCCCCTTGCTCCCCTGAAAGGTGGAGAAATGTTTGCTTTGATCCCTAGGTAACTAAATTTCTCGGAGTGTATTTTTACAGGGAGATGTGAGGAAGAGGCAAGTAACTGGGGTGCTCCTGATGGGTCCCTGAAGGCTGTGCTATGAGTGTTGAGGGGCTGCTGAGGCCTCCATGCTGCAATGTGGTCAGTCCTTCTCCAGAAACTGGTGGCATCCTCCATCCTGCCCTGGGTTGTGATGGCAGTGGATGCCTTTGCCCTGGCATCTTCCTTTCCCAGAAGGGTTCAGGTTGCTGAAGTTGCTCTGTTGTGCTCTTGCTCCCCTGGGAGCTCCAGCTGCATCCCTGAATACTCAGGAGTAAGGAGTCCTTTACCTCTCTGCAGAGCCTGTGGGTAGATGGATCAATATCTCCTAACAGGGCTGTTTCAAGTGAATGCTTCCAGCTTGTTATGATGATAAAGTTCCCACATATCGAAGCGAAAGTGGATTTTACATTTGCCTAAGTACATAAACTTGATCATAATTAAAGCAGTGACTGCTTGCTTATACCTTGGATCTGCCCCATCTTGCATGACTCTGTGTAGTAATTACACTTCAGAGCACTTGCTTCTCCTGGTAGCAGCTGCATAAATCTCTGTAATAGGGCAACATCACTCAAGAACTATTTTCCAGGCTTCTGTTTATTGCTTTTCTTCCTTTCATACATCTGTCAATTAAAAAAAGTTTGGGAGTTCCGAGGCACAAATCACCACGGAATCAATTCTGAGAACCTTTGCCTATAGATCATACCACCCTGGAGAAACTGAGGGCTTGAACAACTTACTTAAAATGGGGGTGTTTTGGTTTTGTTTTGTTTTGTTTTTTCTTCTTTTTTGACACAAGCAGAACACAATCACTTCTGCAAGCTGCATTTTGCATTATGAGCAGTTGTGGTTGAAGGCTTAACTATAGGAAATGTTGCTAAGTTGCAGCAAATGCAGAAGTAAAGTCCTGTGGCTCCATTTTACTGGGTCAGTGGCATGTGGGCTGGGGAGGCATTGGCACAGTGCTCCCCGTAGAGGAACCTGGCCACACCATGCTGATAGCTTTAATAAATAAAAGGCAATTCTGATAAAAGGTGAGGGACGTGTTGTGTGGTGTCAATGTTCCGGGAGTAACTGGAGCTGAAGGTGTGCATCAGGCAGTGAGCAGAAGCTTGGTCTCCTGCAGCCTGGGGACCAGGTTTTGTAGCTCTGGAGCATACTTTGTCAGGCTCGGAGGTGGGGAGCGGCACGACCTAACTACTGTCAGCTGCGGCTGACTGTTTGGAGTGGTGGGAGGATGTAATTCACGGCGGCTCAAGTTGAGCTAGATGAGAGGGCTTGTGCTGGAGAGGAGCGAAGGCAGGTTGATGGGAGAGTGCTTTTCATAGGATTTTGTGAAGCTGAGACTTAATGCCGGCTCATGAGCCAGCCTGTGGTTCTGTGCTGCTGTAACTTCACATTCATTAAGAACTAAATTACCTTTTTCTTATGCTGCCTCTCTTGATTTTCTTCTTCATTTTGTCTTTTCCCTGCATACATTCTCTTTTATAAACAGTAAAACTGAATTTCCATTATTCCTGGTCTGTTTCTCTCTCCTTTCGCCATTTGGATTTCTTTGTGTTTGTGGTGACGCTCTGTATAATTGTGCTGGTGCACGTGGGTAGAAGGGAAGGGGTAGGTTGTTACCTTGCCGAGATAGGAGAGGAATGTCTCTGCCCTGGGCCGTATGAAAGCTGAGGAGTATTTATCTCAGCAGAAATATCTGCCAGTGGGTCTGTTTTCCTCTTCCTATTGTGGAGTGCAGTTTCCAGCTTTTAGCTCATTCTCTTTGAGGGAAGCAAATATGGATTCAGCTTAAGAAAATAGAGGAGATTAGCCTTTTGCTTTTGTGTTGAGGTGTAAAGCTTTACAATCGTCTGTCTGAACATGTCAAGTTTTCTTCTCTTTTATTTTTTTTTTGGCAGCTAGTGTGTGCCAATGTACGATTTAAAAACTAAAATTCCCAACTCTTCTCACTGGACTCGATACACCTTTGCTTGTGAGCTGATTCCCTTTGTACTCCTGCTCTTTCATTCTGTTCATTCCCGAGTGGGACTAACGATTCTCCTCCCTGTGCACCCTTTCCATTTAGCTTAGCAGGGTAGTTTAAGATTTTAGTTTACTAGATAATTGAGTTTTCTATTCCTAATTATTTCAGGCCTGGAAGTTGCTCTCTTGATAGTTAAGAGAGCAGGAGCAGAACCCTAAAATTTAGTAATGTCCCCAGGCAGTGGTTTTATAGCAAGATCATTAATTTTATTCCTCCCCCCTGGGTTAATTTTAACAACATCCTGAAGAATGTTCTTCCCAGTCTTTGGAATGGCTCTAGAGTTTGTGCGTGTGGCTGTAACAAATGTGTATGATGAGTGGGTGCCCACAAATTAACTCTGTATTTTTGAAGACAGTGTCGCTGATACATTTGTACACCTGTTAAGAGGAAACTCTTGCTCTGTAAAACCTCTCTATTTTCTCCATAGCTGCTACTTTTAAGGGTTGTGGTGTTATACAGTGTTACATTTGTATGGCAATCATCTGGTCAACGTTGCAAGACTTAAGGAAGAACCCAGAGTCAGATGGCCTTGTGAAACACAAGATGGAATAGAAAATAAAGGATAATCTAAATAATCCAGTTTTCATGCGGCTGTTATCCTGCTCTTTTTTCTGGTCTGAAATCCTTGCTGGTTTACTGCTGCA
>JANIJG010022868.1:0-13419 GCA_024611175.1 Megaceryle torquata | reverse complement strand
GGGCGCGGGGGGGGGGGGGGGGTAGGTGGGTGGGTGAAGGAGATAGGTAAAGAAAAGAGAAAAGAAGGGGGGGGGGGGGGGGGGGGAAGGCGGCGGCTGTGTGAAAAAGCCCGGGAGAGGGGGAACAAAACAAACCAAAAACAAACCAAAAAAAACCCCAACAACCCAAAAACCAAAAAACACCCGAAGAAAGAGCGGAGGAGAGAGACAGCTCTCACATCGCAGCCAACCACCCGCCTCTTCCCCCGCCGTGCCCGCGGCCGCTTCCTCTCCCCGCTCCCCCTGACAACCCTTCGCGGCGCGGCCGGCACCGCCCTCCGACGCCCCTTCAGGAGCGGCGGCGGCTGACGGGCGGGCCAGCGGGCCAATGAGAGCGCGAGCTGCCGTCTCGAGCGGCGGCCGTTGGGGATCGGGCCGCTGTAGTTACGTTCGGAGGGAGCCGGCAGGTGGGGGTGTGAGGCTGAGGGAGGGGGCGGCAGAGGAGGGGCTGCAGGTGGGGGCGGGAGTCCCCCCGGCGCGGGGGCAATGCGGGGAACATGGCCGGCGTCTTGGCAGGCGCAGAAGGAGGCAGTTCTGCCGGCCGGAGTTAACTCATCCTCCCCGCGGTAGCGACCGAGTCCCCCGGCGCGCATGCGGAGCCGCAGGAGCGGCCCCTTCCACGGGACCCTCTCCGGAGGTCGTGAGCATCTCTGGGGCGGCCGTCAGTGTCCCGCGTTGTGAGTCTGGGCTCTCCTGCCTTGCGCCGGTCGGGGAGCGCCCGACCCGGCCGTCCTGTGTGAACCGTGCTGCAGGCCCGGCGGGGATGCTCGAGTGGAAGCGCCCACCCGTCTCTGCCAGAGGAGATCTGCCCCCGGCGTGTGGGGTGCGCGCTGCCCGGTCCTTGTGAGGCTTGGCCCGCACTCGCGGGCTCAGCTGTTGCTCGGAGGACTCGCATCGGTGAGCAAAGAACACAGCGCCCGCTGTGAATGCAGAGTAAGCGAAGAGTGACTCCTGCCTCGCCTGGCAGGGTTTGTGTCACAGGGTCCGGTCCGCGTCTGCCTTGTCAGGCAAGGAAGCCCAAAGGCCTAGAGCTCTGTTCGTTCGGGAGCACCTTAGCTGCGAGGATAGGCTGAGGGAGTGGGGATTGTGCAGCCTGGAGAAGATTTCGGGAGGATCTGCCTGCCAGCACCTGAAGGGATCCTCCAGGAAGGCTGGAGAGGGACTCCACAAGAGTATCCAGCCATAGGACAGGAGGAAATGGTTTTAAGCTGAGGGAAAATAGGTTTAGATTGGATCCTAGGAAAAAGTAGGAGGGTGGTGAGACTCGGGAATAGATTGCCCAGAGGGGTTGTGGATTCCCCTCCCTGGAGCTGCTCAAGGCCAGGTTGGATGAGACCTTGAGCAACCTGGACTAATTGAGAGGTGTCCCTGCCCATGACAGGGAGGTTGGATGAGATGATCTCTAAGGTCCCTTCCAGCCTAAGCCATTCTGTGATTCTCTTTTTGCCTCTCTCATCTCAGCTATGTCTTTCTGCTGTGTCATCCTGAAACCGTAGCAGATGTTCAGGTGCACGTAGGAAAAGGAAGCTTCTTTCTTTGAGTATTTAGAACTTGGAGAGAAAGGTTGATTGTAAGAGAGCAAAACAGGTAAAGCAGGTGGGAGAAATTACTCTAGGTAGGATCTGAGTCTTTCTGCCTTCCCTTTTGTGCACCGATGCATTTTTTTGAAGAGTTCTTAGTACTGGTAGAGAAGCACTCTTAAAGTCGCTGTATTGTAACACCATGTGGGTGTACAACAGAGTAATTTTGTTGATTGCAACAACGTGTGTAGTCAGAGAAACAACTCAAGACCATGATTTTGTTAATTTAAGTAAATAAAGCTGTATGATGTCACGTATCACGAACTACATACTTATCATAAGTAAATGTAAATGAGTAAGTAGCAGAATCTGGGGCTAAGTTACTCGCCCACAATTATAAAGCAAGTCAGGGAGAGTCAGAAACAAGCAGTAAAATACTGACCTAAGATTTTTATGTTAATTGTTGTAATAATTATTGGTTTTCTTTGACATCATCATCACTACTTCACGCAATCCCAGAATTGTCATGGTTGGAAAAGACCTCTAAGATCTCCGTGTCCAGCCGTCACGTTGTAAAACTACACGTGTTCACCCTGTCCCCTGTCACACAGACACATGCAGAAGTACAGTCATTTGAGTAGTTCAGTCAAAATTACTCATAGATAAGTGTTTGAAGAAACCATACCTGCAAATAGGTTTCTATACATAGTATGGGGGCAGCTCACATTTGCAAATCTACTCAGAGGCTACAACGAGGGTGTGATTTGGCAATGGAAAAAGCACTTTGCCAAATTGTTTGTATATCACGAACAATAGTGATTCTGCAGGGAATGTATTCTTTCATAAACCTGAAGAGAATTTTGAGTCATTGTGATAGTAAAGGTGAATTTCTGTTACAGAAGTATCTAAACCCCCATAAAGTGCCTCTCTCTTCAAAGGGTTCTGGTTTGAATTGCTATCACATCAGTTTCTAGATTAAGGGCTTTGAGGGGCTCGGGACTGGATCCAAAGCCTGTAAATTCAGTAGGAAGATCTTTGACTAATATGACCTCCTATGACTACTTTAAGATCATGGACCAATAACAGCTTGTCATCGGAGCAGCAGTTTGAGAAAGCTTTACATTGGGTCTGTTTGGTTTGGTGCAAATATTTACTCTTTAGAATTGCTTTACTTTGATTTCTTCAGCGTAGCTAAACCACTCACACATTGGCTGGAAGTAGACTTGTCCCTCTTGCTTCCAAATGCAGCCTTGGTGCTAAGTTGCTTGTTTTCCCCAAGTATTTTTTCTCCAGATGCCTTATGGTGCATAATGAACCTATAAATTATGTAATTTTTTCACCCTTGTCGTAACTAGGAAGCTGCCTACAAGTCACTGCTTTCATCATTTGTTGTAGCTGCTCATTGTTCCTCAGCAGAGCTCTCGGGAAAGAATTGTGTTTTGTCTGTCTCAAGTCATTAAAGTAGAGGTGGGAGGAGAGGAACGGATGTGGAACTGTTTGTTCCTGAGGCAGTCTTGATATACTTAAATATCTTCCAGCAATATAATTGCCTGTAATCTTAAAAGGAGTGAATTCTTGGCTTACACATTGAAGATTGTTGGGGGAAGCAATCTTAACGTAACCTCATGGGATATAGTTGCAATGCAGGTACGTGTGTACAAATCACACTGACGCTAAGAGAACGGGCTCTTTTGAGAACTGCAAACTGATAATAAAATGTGTATATGAATAAAAACTCAGCGGGTAATTTGCACACTACATTACACACTCTAATTGTGCTCTTACTGTAATACTGAGTAGAATCAGTTTACGTGGGATAGGGAGAGGACAGGAGGGTTTTTACTCTTTCCTGATATTGACCATTGCAGATCCTCTGCTGCATCCTTTTCCCATTACCTGTTTGTTCCCTGTGCCATCTAGAGTGATCCTATCTGCCCATCTTTGAATCTTACTACTCCTAAGAATTCCTGAATGACCCTTTAAATATCCTTTGGATTGCTCCTCACCTCAACTCACCGTGCCAGTATCGTTACACATGCTGCCTTTGAACTATAAAACAGTTCATAAGGTGGATGTAATATCACCAGTACATCCAGTACTTTATTTGGCACAACATCTTCTATTGAAATTAAATTAACCGAAGAAGAACAAGTCATATCAAAAAAGACTGAGACTGTTGTGTGAGTAACAGAGCTGAATGAATGGATTTTCAGCCAGCTGAAGCTTTTTTCTAGAGCTAGACCTTTCTTGCCTATGTGGATTCTCTGGTGTCTAGCGGTACGGGAGTCTGCATCAGCTTTGTCTGAGTCACTTATAGGAGCTGTCTCTTCTGCCCAGCTGTCGTTCTTGTCATGACACTTCTGAATCATGAAGACAATTAAATTTTGCGTATTCAACTTTTTAATATTATTACTAAATTAACAGAGAATGAGATGGAAGGATTTACAGAAATCCCAGCATCTCAAAATGGAAGTGTCTTAGTCACAGAATGCACAGATTAGCATGAAAAGAAGGAAAGAAGAAGTCAGAGAGGTACCATTTCTGGGCAGATGGTGACAGGGATTTCTTTAGGAGAACTGACTGGTTCCTTGCTCCATTAATGCTACAATATTCCCTGGCCCTATGTGTTGCATCTAAACTCTTACACTACTTAGTCTCTTTCCTGTTTGTTTTCACCCTTTGCTTCTGTTGTTTTAACATTAGAAATTTTGTAGTACAGGGGCTGGATTCTATGTTTGTTTGTTTTTCCACTTCTCACTTGAATGACAGTTCTAGTTACACTAACGTACACAAGGCTTGCTTTATGCTAGAAATGTAGGGTGCGAATGAGAGGAAATCTACAACTAGTATGAGATAAGAAATAACAGGAAGGTTTCCAGGAGATTTGAAGACAGGGGTTGCTATTATGGTTGGATGAAGCAGGGGCAGTGGAAAAACTAACACAGGTTTGAGAAGGAGACACGATTGTATCTGGAATAGGTCTCATTATATTCAAACAAGATTTTCTAATGTATTTTTCTTGTTTTCATCTCTAGTTGGTACTGATTTTGTTAGAGAGGGAGAAGCAATTAACACATCCTTGGAGAGGAATTTACTTGAAACTTTGACCAACACATCATTATGGAAAAGGTAAGCAAAATATTAGTCTGTTATTTCTCAGTAGTCATATAAAATGTATCAAAATTGTTTTCAGTGTAAAGATTGATAATATCCTGAGTGACTGTAAAATCAGCTTTTTAAAAGAGAAGGAGTTGTATCACCAGTCTATGAATGTTCCCAGTTTGCACTGGGGCAAAAATACTTAGTAACGTACTCTAGCAAGTGCGAGTCTTAAACTGCCCAAGTTAGTGCAAGAAGTGGGATAATATGTCAACTATAAAAAGATGGTTTATTATTTCAGTGAGGGTTAATAACATACAATGTCACCACGAAAGAAAATGACTCACTGAACATCAGCTACAACTTTTTCTTGCATGTCAAATGGCTGTTGCCTTGAATTTGCTGTACCTGACTCTTCAATTGAGAGTTTAGCTCCTAATCTAAGGCATTGATGAAATGCCCACTAAAATTGAATGGCAAGACTTTTTAATGGCACTTGAATCAGGCCATATATAAAAGAAAACCACAAATCTAATTCCTAAGTTTACTGAACTATAACTGCTCTTTTATTTAAAAAGGAAGGAAATAAATAAAAGCAGTGATTGAGCGGTATTTTTCTAGAAGGTCTTTCCTCCACAGTGTTTTTGTTTCAGAATCTACATGTGTATCATGGTTAAGCAGCAGCAGCACATTAATTCCTAGCAAAAATATTTTGACTGGAACTGTTGTTACAGAATTTCAAAACCAAGCAGTATTGTTCAGATATTATTAGTTTTGAAGCCTTCATAGTTTTATGGAGAATGTTCTATAAATAATTATATGGAAAATGTGTCACTGTGGTCTTTAGGCTTAATAGTTATTTCTTCCATGGTAAATGCATGTAGCTTTTCTTACATGACACACACTGAAATTTGTGCTAAGCAGGTTCATTATGTGGCATTATTTTCTCTTCCTCTTTCTGCCAGCTGCTAAATTAACCATTCAGTGCCACCATCAAACAAATATTATTAATAATAGTATTTCTAGGTTATCTAATTTCCAAACTCTGCTTCTTGAAAAAAAAAACAAACCAAACAAACAACTTCTAAGTCCCTAAAAATCCATCTTGCTGTGGTTTGACATGACCTGAAGTTCACTTCTTAATTTCAAAGTATGTTTTTTCTTGGTTTATTGGCTAGAAAAACTCATGACTGAGCTAAGCAGCACCCAAAAATATTGCAGATCAAAGAAGATTTGTGTTATTGTAAAAGATACGCGTGTCAGATATACTAGGTTTGGAATAGTTGAGCTATGCTAGTCATACGTGTATCATAACTGCTCAGAGGTTTGAAAAACTGAAAAACCTGCCCAAGACACTTCATTAAAAGGAAACTTTGTGCTAATTAAACAATTAATGAATCATACAATTATCTAAGCTATTTCTGCTGGTTTAGAGGAGGAGTCGATGTACGTCTGTCTTTCTCACCTAGAAAATTTCCCCAGTGAGCCATCATTTGGCGCCACGGGATAATTTGTAAGCTTGCTGTGCTATGAGCCACAGAAGGTGTATGTCTGGGCAAGGGGCAGGGCCATGTGTACGTGTTCACAGTCTGCATTAAAAGGATATGGTACTTAGGATGTGGTACTTCTCCAGCTTTCTCTTAAGTAATGCCAATGACCTTCAGACATCCAGGAGAATTCTTACTATTTATGTGATGTCAATTATGTATGTTTAATGCTCAGTATGACAATAGGAACAGTAATCTTAGAACGTTGTCAGAACTTCTTTCTTATAAATGAGCCCACTAATTACTTGCTTGCTAGATGGTATTATCCTTTGTACAGTACTTCTGGATTACTGAATGTCCCTTTCTGGTCATGTGCTGTGATTGTTAGGCTGTGTTATACGAAAGGTGAGCAATGTGGAATTTTATGCAGAGGTCACTTCTGTTGAAGAGTAGATGATATTAGGAGTTCTCTGAGGGTTTGTTACATCATCTTCCTCAGCAGAGTTTGGTTGGAAGAATATTCAGGTTTTTGTTTCTGAAAAGGCACAAATGCTGGACACATCAGCTAAGTGCTTATGTGGATTGGGGCCAAATGGACAATTTGGCCTGAAGCTGTCTCTGATTTCTTCCCTCGGCAAAATTACTGGAAATTACTGCAAGGGAATCTGAAAAAAACTAGAAGAGACATTCTTTATCTCGCCTACGAGGAGACAAAATGTATATAATTTGTGTAACTTAGGGTTGCTTAAGGAAAGAGTAACCTCTTCCCCTAATTTCTGACCTTGGGGATCATTATATGTGGAAAGAAAAAAACAACTGAAAAACCACAGAAATGTTTTTCTACTTGAAGTATAATCGAGGGCATATAATTTTAAGAAACAGTACCATTAGTAGTGATCTAATCTAACATAATTCAATTGGTTTGGTAAGTGTAACTATTTCTAAATGTAAGCTCTGGTGTTCTACAAAAGTCACAATGGTTGTTCCCTTTGACAAAGACTTGAGTTTTATAATCTGAAATTAGCATGACAGTATAATTAAAGTAATTTCAATCTAGTTACACAGTTACTGTTAAGATGGATTAAAAATGCTGTCCCCCCAAATATTTGTATATGCAGTAGTTCCCCCAAATAGTCAGCAGTTCCCATGATAACCTAGAATTTATTTTATCTAAAATGAAACTATTTGAAACTGTGGTTTATGATCTGCAATCTTTGCATATTTTATAATACATGATAATTATACAAGTGAACTTGATCTCCATTGCATTGGAAATAACTTCCCGCTTACTGTATGGGTTTGCACAGATTATAGTATTTAAATTCATTATATTAACACTGATCAAATCAATGGATTTGAGATATCCATTTCTCATGGGATTCTTTTCCTTTTGAAGACAGATTTCACTCTTTAGAATTGAGGTTATACATCTTTTCTTTGCAGTTTTGTGGCTTGCCCAAAAACGGAAGGTCCAGCAATGCTTAAAATGATTTAGGTGGTTGTGGAGACTTCGGGCAGCCACTAGTGCTTGATGTCTCAGTTAGACAGACTTTCTGACTGGACTTTTGTTGTAGCTACTATGACCCTAGTCCTTCAAAGGTTCTTGTTATTCAGTGTGGTGTCCTACTATTGGACTGAAAGGTTTCAGTACTCAAAATGCCTGAACCTAGTGGAAGGAAACACTAATCTGGGGGATTGGGAGATGGAGGAGAGCATAACTGGTCAAAATGGAATGCGTTCTGGAGTGTACAAACCATCTTCGTCTCCTACACAAACTCTCTGGGGAGTATGGTGCCACAAAGTTGTCTTCCTGCAGGACTGAGGAACCTAGAAAAGCAGTTCTGATGGGAAAGCAGATAGCAGGGCCATCATTAGAGCTTGTGTGTTAGCAGCCAGCAGTTTCTGAGGGAGATTACAAGTACTCAGAGAAAGCAATAAACTCAGGTATTTGGTCCAAGTAATTTGCACTTCAAGAAACAGTTTTTGCCTTTGACTTCAGTGTTGTTGTTTTATTCTGTTACGGTGTCATGAATGATAAATAACAGCAGATTGCTTCTTCAGGAGGACATACTTATTTTTGACTTACATTGTTTCCTGGTCAATCAGTACCTCTTAATTCCTAACATGCACTTGCTCTCTCTCACCCTTTTTCCTCCCACCTCAGCCTTCCTCTTTTTATTTTTATTTATTTTTCAACCATCTGTTTTCCTTTTCTCCTCCTTACTCTCACTTGCAACTTCCTTCCCACCCCTTTCTTAATGCTGAAGATAAGAAGCATGTCAGGAGTTTTTTCACTCCCGTTGATAGTTTTAATATAGTAGTTAACTGGTACAAATTTCATTCTCATCCTTCTAAATACTCAGGATGATGTTGATTTGAGATCATAACTGATGGTGAAAAATATGGAATATTTCCACTTGTGGAATAAAAATATAGCCCTTAATGGCTAGCAGAGTCATTTTCATTTGCAAGAAGCCAGTCTGGATGCCTTATGCAATGTAATCTGTATTCTTCCTGTGGAGGGAATTAGTAACAACTCCTTTATCTTGGTCTGTGAAGTTTAAATAGTTAGCAGAGATGTATTTAATATTGATTTCTTGTAGAAGTGCAGTTGTATGCATCTGGTGCTCAGAGTGACACTGGAAAAAGTCTTACCTCACATTCTGTAGCACAGAAAAAAACAAACTAACCCCAAACTCAGACCAAAAGCATATTTTATATACCAGAACCTACAGCTTAGAAATACTCGGACAAGCATAGCTGGGAAGTTAAGTAACGTTATTTAAACTGTGGAACAGAGTTGAGGAGAAAAAAAAACCCCACAACAAACAGATTGGTTTTGCTTTTATTTACAGCATTAATAAAGTTGTACATTTATATGGAGTGTAGTATTTAAGATTATAGGCTAGTGCTAAGAACATATTAAAACTCTGGTTTCTTACATGTTGAGGGTTTGTTGCTTCTTTTTTTTTTTTTTTTTTTTTTCTGTACTTCTGTTATAATTCCTTGGAATTCCTTAGAATTCTGATAAAGAAAAAAATCATTTCTTTGATTGCTTATGGAAATGACCAAAGTCCTTTTATGATATGTCTGAGTAATCCCATTAGGATAATCATGTGAAAATAATCAGTATATTGTGAATAAATTGAATGGTAATTGTTGGGATCAGACATAGATGGAGCATGTTTAATGTTTACAGTCAGTTATCTTAGGCTCATCATTTCCCTTCCAGGAAGGCAGTGTTTCTTTGATGCTGAATGCCTCTATTTGCATTCAGAGACAGTATCTTGTCTTTAAAATATGAATGTTGTGTATTAAATAGTTACTTAAAGAAGTAAAAAAGAAAGGTAAACAACTGCTGAAACAACAGCTCACTGGAGACACTCAAAAGAAAATCCTTTTCCCTGCAAAGGAAAACAAATATTCTACATGGATGAAAAATAAAGTCATTAATTAACATGATATATGAGATTATCTGTCATGGTATTTACTCTTCTTTATTGCTTTCATGAGTTCAGGACTTGATTAAATTTTATTTTACTGTTAAAGCCAAAAGGGCAAGTGATCTCACAGCAGCAGCTAGGTCAGTTTTGTGCCATGCTGGAATGGATTCTAAAGGAGTAGACGGGAGAGGTCAGTGGGAGTTTGGGAAATAATGTGTGGTGGGCTAGAAGGGGAATTCCAGGGTAGGATGAGCCCCACAAAGAGTCGGTGGTATTTTAGCTGCTTCAGGTAATCTGTGGTCTAGATCTGTAGTCTTCCTCCCTGATACACTTGAACATAGCCAGCTTAATTTCTCCTTGAGGTCAAGATCTGCTCCTGTCAAATTTCATTCTGTTTTAGTGGCACAAGGTGATGCTCACCAAGCCTGAGGAAGGCATCTGTGGCAAAGTGCTTTCCTTTTGCTAGTTGACTAAGAGGGGTAGGAATTCCCATCCCTGAAACAATTCTGCTGCAATGCCCTTTATCTTGGGATCCACAGTTCCTCGAGGCTCATGCATGTACCATATAAATACAGCACATGGCTGCCTTAGGTAGCCCTTATCCTTCCCAGTATGTAAGTCAGACTAGGGTGGAGTACTGAAAGCTAAATAAGCAGAAGAGAGGAAAAAAAATATTCACATAAGGACAAATAAGACAGGAACAGAGACAGGAGAGATAATGTCTGATAGGGAAAACGTTTTAATGCCCCCTTAACCTTCATGTTGCCCACCAATAAAAAAGAAATTATCAAGAATCACAAAAGAATGTGAACTGCTGTGAGGAATATTCACTTTTCTTACAACTTCTACCTTGGAAATTTTCATGAAGTGGCTGGAAAAAGCCCAGAATTCAGTGTTGACCCTTCTTTGAGCAGGAGGTTGACTATAGGTCTCGTGAAGTCCCTTTCAACCTAAATTACTCTATCATTCTGTAATACCAAATTTTATTCCATTTTGTAAATTGCTAAGAGGTTGAATATATGTAATAGCTTCTTAGATGTATGGATTAGAAGGCAAGTATTCATATATCTTTAAGTGCTTTAACAAATAATCAGAAAGATAAAAGCTTTGGTTATTAAAAGTGTTCATAAGCTATTGTTTTCTTCTTGTTTCCAAAGTTCATTATATACAAGTCTTAGTATGAAGATGTAGCTGAAAAAAAAAAAAAAATCGTGCAGAAAATTCTTTCCAAGACAACCAGAAAAACTACTGCTCGTGATTGTGTTCTTTATGCTTCTTGTCATTTGTACTTTCCTTCTGAAAAGAGTTTTATTCTTGTTTCACTGCACTTCAGTCTGTAGCTGTCACTGGACTCAGTGAAAAATTTAAATAGAAATTTATTATCAGAAGCAAATAAATACAGACCAAAGCACAAGATGATTAAGTACTTGTGTTGTGTTGTAGGAGTCAAAAACATGTTTCTAGTAGCTTTCCAAGTCCTGTGCCATGGATCGGGTCCTGTGCCACAACCCCATAGCACAGAGAAACCTCCTTTAACCCAGAAAGAGGTTCCTCCCCTGCCAGTGTCACACACTTGGGGTGGTGAAGCTCTGATTTCCTTTTTTTTTTTCCTGATGAAGAAAGGTAGTCAGAGGCCTCACAACATTGCTTTTGCATGGATTATGGTACAGCTACCTTCAGGTTTGTTTTTCTCAGGGAATTGGGATGTCCATGTGATTGACCTCTTTCTCTCTGTCCCAGTGTAGGATGTGACTGTACTTTGGGGCATGGTACAGTGCCTTGCATGGAGGGGACAGTATCAGTGACAAAAACAGCTGGAGGAGGTTACACACATGGTTAGACTGCCAGTTAAGTTGCAGCCGCTCTGAAAATATTTTTGTTCTAGGAAAGAGACAGTGTAGAAACTTGGGATCCTGAGAGGAAATCCTTACTGTGCAGCCGACAGGGCGATTAGCAGGAGTGAGTCAGTGCAAGATTGTGATTAATGAGCACACAGGGAGCACTTCATAGTTTGAAGATAGTCAAACCCACAGGGCTACCTAAAAGTCTAGGGTAAAGAATAGTCAGAAGCACGGAGAAGCCAAAAGAACTGAAATTGCAGTCATTTTCTTTGTGTTAGGGTCAGGGTTTCCCCAAGAGTCCCGCGCATTGGCGAGAGGCTGCAGTCTGTGCTGCTGTAGGTGATACTGCCAAGTGACTGGATGTTGCTACAGAGCCAGGGCAGTAGTGAAAATGAAACTGATGATAGGTTGCAGAATAGATGTGACAGTAGGCAGCCAAGCCTGGAGCAGCAGTGCCTTACATGGTATCCTTGAGCAGGCGTCAGCTGGCGAACGCTTGGACAAAGAGCAGGAACTGTCCTTAGTAAGAAAGACGTAACATGGGTGTTGGAGGGAGAGACAGCTGAGAGTGTGTTCAGCACAAGGATCACAGTAAGAGACTATATGGGTGAAATTTGTACTCTCTTCCTTTATAAGGGAGCTAATTCAGTTTTACAACCATTCCAGCCTCTTAATTAGTTGGCATGGTTATGTTTGCAGCCTCTGCTCTGGTGAGGATTAGGGCTTTGAGTTAACTCTATTTGCATGAGATAAAAGAGACTTACCTGACAGTTACAAATTGTTTTTCATTTCCTTTTTCCCTATGCCTCCCACAGTGGGAGAGCTCATAAAAGCATTTAAGTTTGAGGTAGAACTGGTCAACCGGGCCACCTGTTTGATACCACAATGCAAAATTATTTTCTGTACATTGTTTTCTAGAAACTTAATATTTCATTAACAAGAATACCTGTTAAAACTGACCGAGAGTAGTTTTTCATCCCCACACTTACTCTCACTTTGGGATGTGTGTGAATAGTGACAATGGTGTTACCAGTGCTAGGTTAGGGATACTGGGCTTTGCCTTTTTTATCAGTGACTTGAATATGTAAATTTAGCTTCTGTTACTGATACTGGTACTTATTACTTTTTGAATCTTAAGCTATAAAACATAGCTTATAGAAAAATAAACTATAAAATAATTTATATTCACGTATTCAGTCTTCATCCCACTTTCACTGAAGATTACTTAAACATTTTAAGCACTATTTCTGGTACACTTGGCCACCACTGTTGTATCATTTTTGTGTCAGTGACCTGGATCACACCATCCATGTTCATGACCCTGTGGAATCACTCCAAGATAGGTTTGTTTTCAAGTCACCTTGTTCACTGGTAGTGCTGATCGTGTATGAAATGTGACAAGAAGTACAGTATTTCCTGTATAAGATATAAATGTAAACACAGAAATACTATAATAATAACATATTGTCAAGTTTATATTTGCTCAGCCTCCTGTGTTCTGATTGCAACTGCCCTTTCCAGTAATAACCCATGACATGCACATACACGTTCAACAAGGGCAAGTGCAGAGTCCTGCACCCAAGGAACACCACCATGTACTGGTACAGGTGAGGGGTGGACCCACTGCAAAGCAGCCCCATGGAGAGGGACCTTGGTGTCCTGGTGGACAATAAGTGATCCATGGGACAGCAATGGGCCCTTGTGGCCAGGAAGGCCAATGGTCTTCTGGGTGGCATAAAGAAGAGTGTGGCCAGCAGGGTGAGGGAGGTTCTCCATCCCCTCTACTCTGCCCTAGTGAGACCACAGCTGAAGTACTGTGTTCAGTGTTCAGTTCTGGGCTCCCCAGTTCAAAAGGGACAGAGAAATACTGGAGAGAGAGTCCAAAGGAGAGCTATGCAGATAATTAAAGGACGGGAACATCTCTGCTGAGGAAAGGCTGAGAGCCCTGGGGCTGTTTAGCCTGGAGAAGAGAAGCCTGAGAGGGGAGCTG
>JANIJG010022867.1:8433-34553 GCA_024611175.1 Megaceryle torquata | reverse complement strand
GTGACAGACACTGGAACAGGCTGCCCAGGGGGTTGTGGAGTCTCCCTCTCTGGAGATATTCAAAACCCACCTGGATGTGTTCCTGTGTGACCTGCTCTAGGTGATCCTGCTCTGGCAGGCGGGTTGGACTGGATGATCTTTCGAGGTCCCTTCCAGCCCTTGACATTCTGTGATTCTGTGACTACTGCAGAAGTTTAGCATCGCCAATGGAGCAGAAACTAAAACCAGATTTCCAAGCTGTTATTTTGCAGAGGTCTGAAATGAATGATCCTGCAAGTTTTACTTAATTAGAAAAGTCATTCCATAAAATTAAAATGCCTTCACTCCATCTTCTTTTTCTATCACTGCCTAAAATCACCTCCCTATTGCCACTCGAGAGTGACTTGGCAAGAATATCTTGAAGTGAAACTAGAAGAGGGAGATCTCCATTGTGTTCCTTAGCAAGGGATGGCTCAAACTGCTGCTTTTACAAGCTAAGAAACAGAGTCTTCCCATCCCCACCCAGAATACAAGAAAAACCATGAAGCAAGTAAGATGGACTGTAGTCTCCCGAGACAATTTACTGGTGGGATTCTCTCTAACTTGCCAACATATTGTTCCAGAAGTGGTGCTTTCACTACTACCAGCTGTAATGAGCTTTAAAAAAAAACAAAAACAAAACCAAAAACCAACACACACACTCTTCCCCCAAGCTAAACCAACCCAAACAAAAACCCCACAACAAGTGGGATATAACCAAGTATAAACCATGACCTCAACAGATGCCACCGCTTCAGATAAAGACAATACTTAACAATCCAAATCATCAGCTGTTGAGACTGAGCATCACTTCTGGTCACAGAGTTAAACAAAAATAAACCCAAGAGGCCCTCAGCTCTCCCCTACTTTCATTTCAATGAACACAGACATCAGGTCAGTACACAACAGCTGCCTCCAACAGAAGTTTTGAACTCGAGCCATGGCAAACAAGACAGAAGAAAGGGTGTGTGCAAGTGTTACAGGCACCACTGGTTTGAGGCTCAAAGGCAGAGCTACAGCCCCCAGTAAATATTGCAAAGCAAGGGAAGTGAAGCTCAGAAATAGAGAGCACATGCATCCAGATGGAATCCAGGAGACTACTATGCCAAAGAGAAATATCCACTATTTTTCTCTAGTTCAGATACAAACGGCAACTGCTGCAGTTGTAACTGCAGATGGCAATGACAGGCCAATGGGCACCTAGGCAAGACGTGGCTGTAGAGCTATAAATAAGGCTTTTTTTGTAGTTTTATGCACTCCTCTGAGAGTGTCTTAGGTTGTGAAGTAGGTTAGGACACTACAGAATCACAAAATGTTTGAGTTTGGAAGGGACTTCTGGAAGGCATGTGGTCCAACCTCTCCCTGCTCAAGCCAGACCACCTAGAACCAGATGCCTAAGACCACGTCTGGATGGCTTTTGACTGTTTCCAAGAATGGAGACTACAACCTCGCTGTGCAACCTGCTCCAGTGCTCAGCCACCCTCACAGAAAGAAAGTATTTCCCGATCTTCACGAGGAGCCTCCTGCATTCCAGTTTGTGCCCATTGCTTCTGATCCTGTCACTGGACACCACTGAAAAGAGGCTGGCTCTGGCCTCTTTGCACCTCCTTTCATATGTTTATACACATTCTATGAGATGTCCCTGAGCCTTCTCTTTGCCAGTCTGAATAGTCACAGCTCTCTCAGCCTCTCATAAGATAAGAGATGCTCCAGTATCTTCATCATCTTTGTGGCACTTCATTGGATTCTCTCCATTCTGCCCATGTCACTCTGGTACTGGGCAGCCCTGAACTGGACACAGGACTCCAGGTGTGGGCTCGCCAGTGCTGAACAGAGTGGAAGAATCACCTCCTGTGACCTGCTGGCAGTACTTTGTCTAACACACCCTTCCCACAAGGGGCACATTGTTGGTTCATATTCACCAAGACCCTCAGGTTCTTTTCTGCAAAGCTGCTTTTCAGCTGGGTGGCCCCAGAATATATTGGTGCATGGGTTTGTTCTTTTCTAGGACTTTGTCCTTGCTGAACTTCATGAGGTTCCAGTCAGCGCATTTTTCCAGCTTGCTGAGGTCCCTCTGGGTGGAAGAGCAACCCTCTGGTATATAAGCCACTCCTCCCAGTTTGGTGTCATCAGCAAACTTGCTGATAGCCCACTCTGTCCCATCATCCAGGTCATTAACAGCAATGACAAACAGGATTAGACCCAGAATTGATGCCTGGGGTACACTGCTAGTTACTGGCCTCCAACTAAACTTTGTGCCACTGATCACCATCCTCTGGGCCCAGCCATTCAATCGGTTTTCAATCTAACTCTCCTGGCATTGAAATGTAAGATACACAGAGTTCTAAAAGGCAACTAACAGTTGAAACCTGAAGCACTGCAAAATAAGATTTTTTTTCTTGTATTAATCATTTTACTAGAAACTGAATGCTAACAGAGTCAGTTACACTGAAACATATGCTAAACAGCAACCTAATCTTTAGATAACAAACTGCCCTTATAGCAATAATAGCAAAATCTTTAAGACGGTTACCCTTCCCTACTGTGCTACTTGCTCCAAAATGATGCTGAGAAGTAGCCTCTCCCTTGCTTCACTGGCACTCACATAGGAAGCCAGACAAGAATATTATGTCAACTTCTAATTTACTCTGCAAAAGGATTGCAAAGACAACCCCTACTCCCAAAAAAGTATACTGAAACTGCTTATGCTGGTACAACAGTGCTTCTTGCGGTGGCAGTGCTGGTTTAATCTTGGTGGAACTATGACCTAAGATGACACCAAGACTAGTTAAAGATCTCCTATTACACAGGAATTCTCAGAATTTACGAGTGAGACACTTAGGTAGAAGAATAAGCATTTAAACTATAGATGCATAATATTTAAACAGCATTTCTGAATATTATGAATCCTCCAATAGTGAAAAAATGAAATGATGTTCAAATCAGTTGCTCGGTGATGGGCTAGCACCATCTTATTGTAGTAAATGAGTAGGAAGACCTGTAGTGTAAAGCAAAAGGCAATTTCCAGCCCATCCAAGATTTGCGTTCAACTTCTAGTTAACAACTTCACTGAAGTATGAAAGCAAAGCAGAATTCAACTTCAGAGGTCAAAAGCTGGCATGAATTGTCTCTTAAACCAGCCACTCATTAGAAACTACAGATGCAGGCAGATGCCCCAAATGGGCAATATTATTTTCACTTTAAACTTCAGTTAACTTGAATACGAAACAAAACTTTTTGAAATGAAGCTCTCCTCTTCTCACAATACCTTTACACTGCTTTTAATAGTGCCAGAAGCCTAAAGAGCAAGGGTTTCAGTAATCCTTTCATGGCACTGCCCCACCACACCAGTGACTTTCAGTTGACAATATCAGAGAACCCTGCAAAAGTGACCTAAAAGTTAGTAGATCCATACTCAGATCATTCCAGTCTCACTAGAGGTGGACCACAAAAAGAAATAATTTTGGAATCAGAGCACCAGCATGCTGAGATGTTCTTTTAGATGGCCTTGATCTCATTTCATGGTCTCATCTCAGTCAATTAACCTGACAGAAGTTCAGGTAACTGGGTGAGAAAGGCACTTGTTAACAGGAAACAGTCTGCTACTTTCTTATCTGAATCCACATCAGAAGATTGCTATCACATGTCATGATTGCAAAAATAACTCATTCACCTTAAAAGGTGAATTGCCATAGCTTTTCATACAGGAAAAAAAAATATTACACCAAATTTGTCCATCCTGAGCATACAGCAGAATCACTTTTGCCCTTACTCAGACCACGACCAGAGCGCTATACTCTGTATGGTCAAACCAAAGTACACCCTGGACACACAATATGCACAGGTAAAAGCTGGAACTATATTTTAAGCAGCAACTTAAGTTAGCATTATATAAACTGGGCACTGAACAACATTTCTTAATCAGAAGGTTATGACTTTTACATGTTTTACTGCAATCTGAAACGAAGGAAGCCCTACTGCTTGACCGCTTAATCTGAGAGATTTTCACTCGATACACACAAACTCATGTTATGATTGATACCCTTCAGAGTAAGAAAACATGTTCCTGAATAAGGGAGTCACAAACATGACAGATGACAAATGCATCTTAGCACAGGAGCTAAGTTATAAAGTGACCAGCAAGATTATGGTTGAGCAGCCCTTCAGGCTGGAGGCAGGTATATCACTTCTTCGGAAGTCTGAGAATTATAACTAGACCCATTAGGAAACAATTAGGGACATTAAAGCTGTCAGATGCTATGCACGCACGTGTTTTACATATCCATTTTCATTTTGACACCTGGTTTGTACACACAGCTAGGCACACATAACCACTGGAGTTTTGATAATCAAGGAGGATGTTCAATATTGCTATTGAATTGAAAACTGTCTCAGCTAAACCACCGTGCTGTGATACGTACTTGCTGTCCTTCAAAGTGGCATGTGACTTTGTGAAATTTTTTTATGAGTTCTTACAATGCAAACAGCTATGGTTCATTGAGGATCCATTTACATCAAATGATATGCTGCTTATACCTCCTCCTCTGAGTCGTGTGTCATTTACAAAGTTATTTTTAAGACCATATTGGATCCAAACATGTATTAGAAAAACACAAGCACCACAGGTACAAAAATTAAATAACAGAACAGTTCTGGTCAAATCCAGCATGTCCCATGACCTTGACTTCCTTAAGTATTTATTTAATTCTTCCACCCTGTACATTACCCAACTTCAACCCATATGTTTGTTGTATTAACTCACATCCAAGCTGGATATGATTGGTTACAGTGTCACACACCTTATGGCAACTCACCTTGCAAATTGAAAACATGCTGGGATTGAAAAAATTGAGAAAATACTTGGGATGCATTAGTCCAAATCTGTTTGTTACCTAATTTGTTATACTTCAATATCTGGAAGTCAGAGGTGTTCTTATGATTTCAGCACAGGAGGGGAAAAAAACCCACCACGACAACAACCCACATCAAAGTAGCTCTTTAATTCCTCCCTTTAAGAATGGGAAGCATCCTCTTCATTCAGCCAAGCAGAGGCAAGGTGAAAAGCAGCTCGAGCAGCTCCACCAGCAGTGTCAGCAGAACACATTCACTGAATTTTTGCCTTCTTGTACTTAAGACCTCTTTGAAGTTTCAAACTCTGACTAAACTGCAGCTACAATCGTTGAGTTTGAATGCTCACAGCAGGCACGAGCCAGGCGCACATCACAGCACCACTTGAGTGACAGTCATTTCAGTCTGCCCCTGGTCAGCTCTGACTTGGAAAACCAGGAATCAAAGCAGCAAAGCCACTATAAAACACTGACATCCTAATTATCTCTTTGCAGCTGTCAGACTCCTTCAGGATCCACCACCATTTTTCATCTACTCCATTAAAATCTTCCCATGTGTCCATAACATAAGGGAATAAGACCCTAAGGGAATGAGTAATATTCAAATAATTCAAAATTTGCACCATTCTCACACTGCTTCACATACCTTGTATCTTACTTTAAAAATCAGGCTCACAACATGAGAATTTTCTAAGCTTATTTCCCATTCAGCGACAAATGTATTTTCAATTGTCAAATCTATTTCACCCCAAAATGTACTTATGAATTATTTTTATGGCTCTAATTGAAAATCAAAATTAAAAATGTTAAATCCCTATAACAATAACCACTTCCCCGAGGAAGCTTCTTCCTATTTGTCTGATTACTGCACACGATTCTTAAGTGACAAACAATACTCTGCAGTTTGTTGAAGTGCTGTGTAATGTAATCACATAAATAAGATCATCCCGATGCATTGCACATGAAAAAGCAAAGCTAAAATCATGCTTCCAAATTCAGCTCTTACACTACAGACTTCTGAGGGCTTAACTGGACAATCATTAAGTTATCTTTGCTACATAAGCATTTAATACTTTAATTAAAATTTAGTAAAGATGTGATTTTCTATGTACTCATGGTCAGTGACTCAACACATCAGTATTCTCTTCCTTTTCACCTTATTTCCACCTTTTCCCTACAAATTTCCCTGGACAAACAGCATCGTACGCGGCGGCTGCACTCAGCCATGTGTACGCTGATGGCCTCAGTTCACTTGCGCTGTCTGTCACTGGGAGCTGGACTCTAGGTGCCCAGCTTTCAGGGTTAACAGCTGGGATCTGCATTTGTTAGATGTTGATTTCCATGAAACTAAAGACTTCATTCTCTTTAAGACCCGGGTGGCTGGCAAATCCGACTACAATTGCCCAAAGAGCAAAGAGTACTAGGTGGAGAATGAACAGTCAGCGCATCCATAAGCCTCCTTTCCTTCGGAGAGCTGACTGAAAACATACCCAACGGGAAAAGTTAGTTTCCAGGAACTGAATTCTAATTAAGAAATCTGGATTTTTGCACCGTACTCCGAAGCTGAATAACTTCCAGATTGAGATGTTGCACAAGAGCACACAGAGATGATGCACAGCACATTCTCGACCCTGGACTACACTGAAAAAATGTTACAGTTGAGAAACAGCATCAACCCTTTGCTCTTTTTGAAGCTAACTTGCTGAACAGCAACTTATGGTCAATTTTATCAGATCACCAAGACTTCAAAATGATAAAGACACCCCAATCTCCAAATTCCAGGTGCCTTCATCTTTGCACTTCCCCCGGTTACACGCATCAGCACTTCTGAGACCTTACCCACGCGGAGCAGGGATGTGCCAACCCTCGCAACCGAAGCAACAAAACTCCTCTGGAGCAGATGCCCGGCCGGCACCACCACCCCCACAGCAATGCCTGCAGCAGCAGCACCCGAGGAGCAGCCAGCAGCCGCACCACAAAGGGCCACCGGCAATCTCCAGCCGCGTCCCTGCGGGGAGCTGCACCGCACCGGCCTAATCCGGCTCCGCAGCCCCTACCCAAGCATGACCCGTGGCCCCGCGGCCGGACCGGGCGCACCTGGGCACACCAAACGGCGCGGGCAGACAAAGGGGCGCCGGCAGCCCCCACGGGGATACCTCCGTGGGCGTCCCAGGGTGAGGGGGACGGGGAGCGGCCTCCGGCCCAACCCGGCGCCCCGTCCTCCCCTCACGGCTCCCCGACCGGCGGGCGAGGAGGCCCAAGGCTGCTCCCGAGGGTGGCGGGGCCCGCGGACCCGCCGTCGCCACGGCGACAGGGCCAAAGCCCCTCGCGCGCGGGAGGCGCCCTGGGCCGAACGCCTCCTCACGGCAACGGTCGCCGCAGGGGAGGGAAGGGGTGGGACAGACGGGCCGTGATCACCGACAGCCCCGGCCCGCGCCCCCTCGGTCCCGGTATCGCTGCCGCGCCGCGGCCGCTCATCCCTGGCCTTGCCCCTGCCCCTCCTCCTCCCTCCCGCTCACCAGGCTCTGCTCCGAGCGCAGGCAGCGGGCCCACCCCCACAGCAGCGCCCGGCACTCACAGGGGGGCTGGGCGGGCTGAGCGGCGGCAGCCCCACCGCGGGGACCATCCTCCGAGCGGACACCCCGTGTCAGCGCTCTGCCGCTGTCCTCTGCTCCGAGCCCCCTCCCGCGCAGCCCAACCTGCTGCTCGCACGCGCGGCGCAGAGCAGCCAATCCGAACGCACAGGTTGACCCCTCACGGCCAATCAAGAAGGCCGGCAGAGGGAAGGCGTTGCTCGCCGCAGCTGGGCGGGGCGAAGACGGGACTGGCCAATCACCATCAGAAACACTGATAGGGATGCCCAATCAAAGACCAGAAAGGTTGAGACTGGCGTGCAAACCGTCATTAGGTTAAGGTGGCCGAAACAGGAACTACCAGAGATCGGCACCCTAGCCGGCCAATGGAAGGGGAGTTCGGCGAGTCGGGAGGCGGGCGGAAACTCTTAAAGGGGAAGAGGCCGCGCTGATGCTCCGCGTCGCGCCGTTGTCACCTCAGCGCCGGCCGAAAGCGCCTCTTCCCCGACCGGTGAGAAGCCGCCCGCTCCGCTTCCCCGCGGGCTACGAGCGCTCCCTTACCCCCTGCCGAGTCCCGCCTCGGCGCCCCCTCTCTCCTTCCTACCGCAGGGCCTCGGCCCAACTCGCCGGCGGCCGCCTGAAACGCCGCGGTTGTCGGGGTCTCCCGCCCGCCTTCCAGCGGAGGCTGCGGCCCCGGGCGGCTTAATAAACCTCACTCAGTGCCGGGACCCGCCCGAGCTGGCAGGTACAGAACCACCCTCTCTGTCTGTCCGTGCATGTATAGTTTGTGTAGGGCTTTCCCCCCGGCTATAAGATCTTCTCCTGTCACAAGAGGAGTGGGAGGAGCGGGCTTTTAAAAGAGAAAACTCTAGAGCAGGGGCTGGGGGTAAAGGCTGAGCGTTAAAGGGAGCTGCTCAGGTGCCGAGACTCACCCGAAGGAAGCTGGCCTCTGTTTCAGTCGGATAGACCTCATCGACAGTAACATAACCCCGCTTCCCCTGCTCCCCACCTTCTAGAAAGGAACTGAGATTAAAAGAAAAGGCAGCTGGATAAAGATTTTTCCAAATTATTAATAGCAGCAATCTGCTTATTAAGAACTTAACTTCTGTTATTTCTCTGCTATTATCCATTAGCAGAAGCCCTTGTTTCAATACACTACACAGTACTTATTTACTTCCAGAGAGTAAGACCCTTCCTCTTCTTCAGGAATTACATCAGAGCTTTAAGAAAAATGTTGTTTATGTGGCTATATTGGAGACTGAATCATTAACAATCACAGTAGCAATAAGATGTAAAAAAAATACTTATTTAGAATAGCTGCTGCTTGCAAAACCATCTTGCAACTGCCATTAAGTGGAAGACACATTTGCCCACTGGGAAAAAAATGTAAGGCCTGAGCTGTTTTTACAAGAGGAATTCTGAAGTTACTGTAAATAGCAACTTTAATATGCTTTAAAGTATAAATGTTCCAGATTTCATATAGTTTAGTTCTGATGTGACACATCCAAACTAGAAGACAAATGAGATCTTAAATACCTGTGCTCTCTCCATTTATTGCAATACAAACTGAGTTACTACCCCCCCACCCCCCTCCTTCCTAAAGGGTAAATCTTTTTAGTCAAAATCTTCATTGAAAAAAAGGCAGCCCCTGTCCAAAGCAGCAAAATCAAGTTTATATTCTGTCACTCTATTGTGCTCTGGAGTGTTTAAACTCATAAATCTTCAGATTACCAGTCCAGTACTTGAAATACAGAAGCAAAACTGGTAAAGTCCTGTATAACAGGAAATTGTTGAGTATCAGTAGCTTGGTTCTGGCTGTGAATATCAATGAGCAATTATATGGTGAGGTATCTTGAGGAAAAATGCATTTGATTTGTTTCTTAACTATTGAGAAGAGCTTTACAGCAATGAGATGAGAAGATTTGGTGTTAGCATTGATAGGTGAAGAGTTTCTGCAGTTTAGGTCTTAACCAAGATGGTCTTAACCTATACCAGCTTGAGAGCATGTTTTCTTTTTTAATGAAGGCATAATACACTTGGCTGCAGCACAGGTTTGGAGTCAGTAATTTAGTGAACAGTAACAGCCTAAGTCTGTATGATGCAATACAGCAGCTGATAGAAGGGTGATCAGAAGACAGGTCAGTGCATCTTTCCCTGGGTGCAGGAGTTTCTTGGCCATATATACACACATGAGTGAGTGAAAGAGAAAGCTGGCAACTCCCTCAGCAGCCTAGGAAGCTTGAGGTGGTGTCACAAAGCCTTTAGGCAAAATAGTAATGAAGCTGAATGCTTTTACAGTACTAAAGCAGTGGAGGGTGGGAAGAAGGCAGAATAAAGAGATACGGAAAAGGTGACTGTTATCTCTTTACAGCCAAGATAAAAGCACATAAGCAATAGTAAGCATCAGTCTCAATGTTCCATACAAATCATCTGGACTAGATGGATTTCACAGATTTGGAGAACCCCTGCAGGGGAAAGAGTAATATTGCCAGGGACAGATTACAACACATCTTGCAGAGCTTGGTTTGATAGCTACTGAAAAGGACTTCAAATAAAAGATTGTCATCCAAAGCTCTTCAGTCATCTAGAGCTACTACAGGATCAGAGGACAGTATCCTCACAGGGATGGGGAGCTGATTAAAAGACAGAAATGGAAGTCACAGGGCCTGGAATAAAAGACCAGTTTTCACATTAGTGGGAGGTCAACAGTGGAGTCAAAACATTTGTGCTGGGATCCTTACTCCTCATCAGCATTTAAAAAGAAGTAGTAATAAGGTGAAAACTGACTGAAGGTAAATGAAGATGATGAGAAGAGGAACAATAGGTGAACCTCCTCATGTTGAGTGACTGGGCACTGTAACAGCAAATTATATCCAGCACAAGTAAATAGGGTGATGTAGATGCTGGGGAAAACAACAATTCAATTTTTTGGTGTGAAGTGAATGACTTAACTGATGACTCAGTTATTAGATCCTGTCTTCACTAACTGTTCTTTAAATAAGCCACCTCAGTAACAAAACCCAAACTGTTACAACTAAAAGATGATAGCACACCATCAGTTATTACAAGGACCCCATAAATAAATGGGTTTTGAATACAGTGAAGGGAATGGATCTGCCTGTCTTAAGATAATAGTAGAACCAAAAGGACAACATGAACAACTACTGCTTTCTGGAACTTTGCCTGTAAAGGAGTAACTGAATTGTCTAAAACTGTACAGGCTGTTAAGAGACATGGCTGGTAGGAGGCTGGACAAGGAAAGAAATGTGCCAGAGATCAATAAAAGCTGAGTGGTTTGGAGAACAGCTGCAAGCAGTTTAAGTATAGCAAAAGTTTTCCAGCTTCTGCAGCTGCTGGTGAGGCCAGAGTGATGAAGGTTGCACTCCTGGTAGCAGTTCACTTCCAGATGTGCTTTCAGGCCCTCCAGCAGAGGTCACAGAAGGCAGCTGGTAGTAGCAGCTCAAGACCATAGTCAAGTTTCAGAGCCTGAGCTTTGCTTCTGCATGCTATCCTAACAAACACAGCAACTCCATCCACTGATAAAGCAGTTTCTGGAGGAACTTAGATAAGCAGCAGACAAAATATGCTATAGAATATTTAGGGTAACATTTCTTTTTCCCAGGAACTGTATCACAGTGCAATTTTATCAATCCCTTCATACATGGCCCTTCAAAGCAGGACTGAGGCAGAGAGAAATTATGGACAAAAAAATGGTTTTAACAGAAGAGACTGGAATAGTTTGGAAGAGAGATGAGCTTTACTGAAATACACTTCTGAGAAAGGTCAGTATGGAAGAGTACTTGCTGCAGTGTAAGAGCAGTTAATTCTACAGGTACAGACCATAGTTGTCCAAAGATTGTTGTCAAGATTTGCAATTGCTAGCAATTAATTTGAATACTTTTAAATATTTAACCTGTAAAGCTCCAAACACAGAGTTCTTGATGCCTGGTCTGGTTGTTTCAAGACTGCTCACTAGTTGATGTAGACACATTCCAGGAGAGCTCCTCTTCCTCTCCTCCCCCCCACCCACAAGACAGGATTTCTGAGAGAAGGCTCCTAACTACAGGGAAAACAAACAGATCCCACTCTCCTCCGCTGTCAGACACCCTTGGCATTCATCGCAGCAGCCCAACTCAGAGTTCATGTCAGAAACCTTCTGAGTTAAACAGTTTATGAAACATCTGAGGCATTTTCTATATCCAATTTCAGAGGGAAACAGCTGGACTGCAAAAAAATGCACATGACAAGTCAGCAATGATGTAACTCAAATAGTGCACGTTTATTCTGAACGGTATTTCTAAAGAGTTTGAGAAAAACAAAAACATGCTCCTGATGTACAACAAGGGCAATGATATAGATCAAAAATGGACCATCTTATTGTAAAGAATTTGCTCCCCCTGCAACTTGTAACATTGATAATGCATCTGTAAACTGCATACAGCATACCTTTGACTAAATCTTAAGACACCAGGGGTGGTCTTCGCCAAATTAATCAGGAAGCAGTTGCAGATTCAAAAGAAACATCCAAGTCAGCAAACACTTTACAAAACACAGACTTTGTGCATAGCAGCTGACCCTGGATTACAACACGGGGGAGAATAAACCATTTGGGGGATCAAATTTTGAGTAGACACAGGGCACCATCAAGATTTTTACGAAATATCACAAATTCATTCAACTGTAACAGTATGTCATATTTCATTGGCAGGTTTAACCATTAGCTGCCTCAAGTAAACTCAGCCCATTTCTGCGTACACAAAATAAATTCTCTCCCTTTCCCCTCCCAAAAATGAGGGATATCTCTCCTGGATGATTCTTTTTCCCTTGTACCATGGTCTCCTCAAGTAGGAGTCTTTTTGTAGCTATTATCTTCACTACTTCAACCGATGGGTGACAAAACCAGTTGCAGAGATTCAGGAATAACTCGTATACGCAAATTACACTCTAAGGCTGTTAATAGCATAGACATTTTCCTTGCTAGATCTTCATCCAGAACAGAAGTGCTGGTGGTTTGAGTTTTTTTCCTCCTCTGAAACTCCCAACTTTTACAAAATTTAATTGCTCATAAGCTGTTACTTTCAAGCTAAAAGGAGGTCCTGCTGCAGCAACAACCAAAGTACAATGCAGCTCTCTGCAGTAAGCCCGTAACTTCACACAATTTCAATGTCTCTGGGTACCAGCATTCTCCTCCTGTACTCAACACAGCTAATAAAATACTAATAAAATACAACTGTTTGTCACCCAGCCCTACTGCCCTTCACTTGCCCATATCCATGTACAGGGAACACGGCTTTCTATGAGATTTAGATTAAACCTTGTGTTCAAGATTCAACAACCATTTTCCAGGATTCATAGCCTGGGAAAAGGAGTCTTAGATTTGTGGTTACTCTTCCACTTCCTACAAAACATTTTACCAGAAGCTACAATGAGGCAGGTTTGCTGTGGAATAGGAGCTTTAAGAATTGTTTTCAGGGATACATTCATAGAATGATGGCAGCCCAAAGCAAAAAAAAAGAGACAGAAACAAAGGTTAATCCAAGTAAGTTCGGACATCAGACTCGTACTTTGAAACCTGAAGAAAAACTGGCTGTGAAACACACCGATTTGTGGAAGCCTACGACAACAGCAAATCCTAAGAGTTCATGTCCCCACACCCAGCTACCCAACCCAAACACTTACCATTTAGTTCTAGAAGAATGAAGAGCACTTTGCTTGGCACCAGAGGCAGCTATGGTCTGAATTACAGCTGTGCTGCACAAACATCCTCAAATACAATACCATCTCTCTCCCTCCACATACTTCTCTTGGTTTGGTCTACAGATGGCCAGGGAAACTGTGTTGGCATAAGACGACCTAATTGTGCTTCGATACATTCCCTTCTAGAAAGATGCTGAAACTGCCAACATAACCAGTGTGAGCAGGTCCTAGCAGTACTAAAAATAAGCTTTTGTCAAAACTAGGCTGTCTCTGGCCAAGGAAACCGTTTGCATCTTTCTAGCCAGAGTCTGCCACCAAGTGTTGCCAACACAGATGCTCAGGCCACGCAGAGGGATTTTTGTTGGTAGTGATCTGCCCATCCCCAAGATTCAATTAGTGCAAACCCAGTAAATAAAGTAGCCATTTTCCAGCACAGGTCTGTCAAGTTCACTCCAACAAACACTACGCACCTCTGGGAAAGGAGGAGTAATTCTGGAGCAGCTCACTCGGTCACCCCTCGGGTATCAAAAACCACATTATGTGCAGTGAGGGGGTGCCATCCCTCGCCTCACCACAACTCCCACCCTGAAATCCTTGGTTCCCAAGTCACCCTCAAAAGATGGGACAGCGCCTACTAACCAGATGTATGCTGCAACGCTCGCTGTAGGTTGGAGGCTTTCAAAGCAGATGAATTCAAGAAGCAGATTAAACTTTAAAAAACAAACAGGAAAGGAATGCAGCTCAGTATCTATCTGGGGGATGGGGCAGGTTGGTGTTGTCTCAGCTCAGTGCACTTTCCCAGGTGCTTGGAGAAGAGTCCAAGCTCAAGTTGGTATTTGCATTGGCATACATAAAATCGCTGGCAACAGTGCATAGGAAGGAGCACTGATATTCACGCAAACAAAGCATGAAAGGATGCAAAGCAGAGCTTAGTAGAGTTTACTGTAGCTTTGAGGTTACAGTACTAGGAAGCAGCCAGTCAGCCTATTTTCCAAACCCATAAAATGCTCTAATATATGTAGCTTTCTCTGGTGCTCCATGGACACCCTCTCACGAGGGCAGAACTGCAGTATTACTACTGAAAAAGGGAAGGGGAAAATAATCTTCAAAGGAGCAAACTGTGCAGTTCTTCACCACCTCCTCCTGAAGGAGCACAGAAACACAGCAAGCCAAGCCAATCCCAAGCAAATCCAGGAGACCCCTGCAAAGCTATGTGATTAGGGTCAAATTCGTGTTTGCCTTCTCAGCCTCGCTGCCTGGTTTCCTCAACCCTTGCCTCATCTCAGATGTCTCACCACAGATTTAGCAGCCGTAACAAAATCTATCCAGAGACGACTGCTTACCTTATGTAATCAAAGCTGGTGGTCAGTCACTTTTCTTGTCCCAACAATAAAACTAACTCTCAACAGGCCCTATAGCATTTTACCCATTTTTAAAGCAAGGATCTTGCCTCAGAATTTGTATTTTTACAAGGTTACTCTTGCTAACACCAGATCTAGCTCCTACTCTGGCAGAAGTCTGCTGGGAGTTGGGTAAATGAAAAAGGAAAAAAAAAAAAAAAGAAACAAAGACCACTCTAAGCCCTCCTCTCAGTCAGTTAAGAAGTGTAGCACCAGCTTGGGTGAGGAGTTATTTAAAAAAGCTTTCAAAAAGATCAGCCCAGGCAGAGTGAAAAGGTATGGTAAAGTAGCCCACTCTTCTCAGCAAGAGATGGAGGAAAAAGCCATACTCAAAAACATTGGGAAGAACTAAAAATACTTTTTTTTGAGGCGGGGGGAATTAAGAGGAAGAGTGGGAAGCATTGAAGTAACATTCAAAGGTTGGGGGAGAGTTAAGTAGTACCCTGTAGGTTATAAAAAACACAATAATGTGGGGAGTCAAAGGACAAGATATTGCTGTACCTTTCCCCCCTCATTGGATTTACATTCTGCTTACTGAAAGAGATAATGCTGAAGGAAACTTGTTATCAGGATAACCTGCTCAAGCCTTCCACACCTCAAACCTAGAAGAAATCTGCACACCTTTTTTCCCAGCCCCCCCCCCCAAAACAAAGACTAAAACAAAATCCCACCCCTCCCACCTCCCCTCCCCCCAAAAAACCAAACCAAACTGAAACAAAACAGAAAGGAGAGCTCAAAAAAAAATGAGAAAAACCCAAACACGATTGGACAATCCTTGAAGAAGCATTACATTTTGTTGCAGAGAGGTCAAGAAAAAACCAAGATGATGAAGGGGGGAGAAGAAAAAAAAAAGAAAAAAGTCAAGAGGCCTCTCTTTCCTTATTTGGCGACAAGCAAGTGCAAGAAAGTGTTCGTTGGGGTTTTGTTCAGTTGTCGGTCTTTTGCACATCTGCGTTCTGGCCAAGACAAGGGGCTTTGAGGTTTTTCTGCAGCACGTGAGCATCTGCAGGCTCTATCCTCTTGTAGTAATTCTTCTTCGTCTCAATGATCTCAAAGCCAAACTTTCTGTAGAAGTCAATTGCGGACTCATTGCTGATCTGGACATGCCTGGGACAGGAAGGAGGATAGAGAGACAGGGATCAGAACTTTCTGCAGTACAGTATTCTGCCTCTACACTCAGAGCAGACAAAGACAAGGTAAAGAATAGCAGCTATCTAGAGACAGGAATGACGGTGTAAATTCAGGACTGGAAGTGCTGGTCTTCCCAAATCAATCCTGAGCTAACAAACAGCTCTTGGATGGCCTGTGGCAATCATTCTGATGTGTGATAAAAAAGCTTTACTGAGGGGAAATATTTAAGAAACACAAATGGCAGAGACACACTCAAGCATTACTAGCTGAGGCATTTCAGTTTTTCCTTTATCTGGAAGCGAGGGATGTTTTGTGGAAATACCTAACAGTGTTTCACTGTAGAGCCAATTTTAACTTCCTGCAGTGACACCTTCTCAGTTGACCATAAATTTGATATGATTTTAACTCATTACTCACTTCTAACTACCCCTCTCTCCTCACAAAAAAACCAACTATAGCAGCACAAAGCAGCCCTATGGGCTTACAAAGTCCTTTCCCCTTTTATCTATCTCCCATCGAGTTTTACAGATCTTGCTAGCATATTCCAAGTTTCAAGGCCTCCAGAACAAACAGCCATCCATTCTTCTCCTAAGTGACTTAAGACATTTATTTATGCAAAATCTATCAAAAAAAAAAAAGAAAAGAAAAAAAAAAGATCTTTGGCTCAGGAAAAGGCATTCATTAAACACTCAAAATTCAGTGGATGCTGCACAAGCTTATGAATTACTTTGTCATGACAACATGCTGCATAACCATAGGACCAAAGCAACTCTGGAACCAACAGCAGAATTAAACAAAAGATCTTAGTGTTAAGTCCAATAAGCACCAAATAGCTAAAAGGAAGCTTCATAATAATGACAAATTTAGGCACTGATATCAAATTGGGTACTAAACTGCATAATACATTCAGACAGAAGATGCACAAACAGCAGATGTAGTAATAAAATCAATGAGCCACTAAAAGAACTTTGTTATCCTCAACTTTGGGGGCTATATATTGCCATCCCAGAATCCTACTGTGGGAATTGGAAAGAAGGATTATGAAGGATTTGGGTTTTTTGTATTAAAACCTGCAAACAGTTCCTTCACTGTGCACACAGTAATGTGCAAAAGCAAAAACTAAAGCCTGTGCCAACTATCAGGCATCTGAGAGGAAGTTCATTACCATTTCTTCTGAGTCTGTAGAGAAGGAATATAATCCAAAAGCAGCTTTACTCAAACTCCTCTTCAAAACACCTGTTCCTCTTAGAGGCAGCACAAAGCTACAACAGCAGAGGACTTGGAAGACTTTGCACCTCCTTGGCACAGGTGGACTAAGCTTGAGGAGAAAGTCACTTGTAGTGATACCAATGCATAAAACACTTGCTCACTAAGCATCCTCAACAGTTCGGACAAAAGGTGCAAGGTGCAGTTCTGTGCCAGCACAAATCCATAGCTGCTGTGGGACTATCCCCACGAGTACGCCGTGCTTATACTGGTATAATCTGGCAGCAATGGACAAAGAAGAAGCTGGTTCAGGGAAGTGATGGCCAAAAACTGCATCAGCTCACTTGGTAATCACGCTGATACCAATGCACAGGACTAAAGAGAAGTGTGCAGCCAGCAGCGAAGGGAAAGCAAAGCTTTGGCATCTATGGATTTCAGGCTCTATTTCCATGGGGAACTATTAGGATGGTGGTGCACGAAGCAGCCCTGTTTTCTACCCCAGTGCTCGTTCTTATGTCTGCATCATGGAAGTGCTTATGCAGAGATGCAGTTGACTTAAAAAAACCCCACAAACAAAACACACACAACAAACCCACAACCAACCAACACAACCCCTCCCCAAAAACACATTAAAAACCAAAACCAACACCCTGAAAACAGCTTCACCAGCTGGGTCACTGGCCTAGTTTACTGTGTTGCTGCACAAATACTGACCCAGCAGAGTGTAAGAGTGGGATAAGCAGTTGGGCCTTGCTACAGAATGTGAATCTAGAGTGCTTGCAAGAACCTCTGATCTGATGTTCTAACCCACACAGTGCTGTCATAACAGAATGGACAGCAAAATGCATCAAAACTGCATGCAACACCTGCAGTGTTTTCCGTTCATAAAAACATAAAAATTAAAAAAAATTAAAATATAACTTTTTCTTTTTTAATAATAAAGTTTAATTCTGCTATAGAACATAACTCTGTAAACTAAACTACTTTCAAATTCAGCAAATTTGCAGAAGCCTTTCTAAAGCAAGCAGGCTTTTGGTTTTCTCAGCATCGCACAGCAATCCCAGAATATCACCCCCAGCTTTCTTGCTAGTACTTAGAAAATGTTCCATAACCACACTGAAATACATCCTAAAAAGCACAATTTGCTCCCACATATGCCTCTATCATCTCTCCAAAAATAGATGAATGCAAGTCATTTACTTACAGATAGATGTTGTCAAAAGTGCCATCTTTTTCACAGATGTTTAAGACGTGATTCAACATTTTAGTTCCTGCCAAAAGGTAAAGAGATACTTAAGAAAACCAGAAGTACACAATCAAGTCTGTACTTAGCTAAGGGCTTTCTTGAGGAGAGGCAGGTTAACATGATAGAGCTGAGAACTAGGAAAGTGAAATACTTATACATCATGTTTTATTTGCCTATCTCCCTGACTGCTCACAAAAATTAATTCTTTGGTGAGAAAAAAAACAACAAACAAAGATCAACACCCCAGAAACATATATATAAAGCAGCTTATTTAAGTACTAGCTTCAAGAACTAAAACTCACCTCAAAATATGGTCAAAACAATGTATAAAGCAGTGGTAAGTTTTCTAATAAGGACCTAGTAAAATAATTTAAAATAAAGTTTTCTTTCATTCCAGTTTATCAAAGCAAATACTACCTGTAAGGTGTTGATTAATCTGGCCTGTGAATTTGCAACATGGAGAAAACTAATTGCAGTATGGATAGAAAGCAGGTACTACCCCTAAGCAACAATAACTAACCAGTAGTGATAAAACCCAAAATGTAAGTGTAAAACCCTCTACCTTTAGAAGAGTGAAGGGATAATTCAATGAAGCAATGCTGTGTTCTACTTAGACATGACTTGCATACTGTCTGAAATACCTCTAACAAATTATTTCCTATCTCTGTGCATCAATTTTCACATCTATGGAAGCAGAGTATTTGTACCACAGTATGATAATGTGATTAAGATTAAAATAAACTGAACTCCTGAATTAGAAAGCTCTGGAAAAAGTCCACTCCTGAAAGACAGATAAAAAAAAGCATATTGTAAGTCATAGTCTTTCCCTAAAGGCCCTTCCAAAGAAATCAGTGGTCTGGAAGTGCACCACCTTTGTTAAAAACCTTAAAGAGCATTTAGAAGGCTGCACAGCAATCTGGTTTCTCTGATGACTCAGATACAAAAGAAGGTCCTCCTTACCTATTCCTAGCCTTCGGTAGGGTGCCAGGCATCCAAGCGTCATGATGTACAGTCTCTTCTGGTTTTGGGAGTGATCCACCCTACAGCACACTGCTCCCACTGCAATATCATTGAAATAAGCTGCCAAGGAGGGAAACAAAGCATTATCAGTCACAAGTCTCAAACGGTCCACACAGCTCCTTCATTCACACCCTGTATCTTTCTTCCTTCCCTCTTCCTAATTCTCCCATCCAGATAAAAGATCATACATTGTGGCTTAACACTTGGGAGCAAAGTTACCAATGGTGCCCTGACACAGTGGTTGGCTTATTACAGTTCAAACCAACTAGTGATGACATCAGGAGGTAAACTGGCAGTGCACGTATCTCAGGTTTTCTGCTGTTAACAGAAAACATGTCTACGTCCAGGGAAGTGGAATGTATTTAGAACACAAACCCTCTGAGGCTGGGACTGCGGCTTTTTTGAGGTTCCCAAACAGTTATTTTTCATTATGTAAAGCAACAAAATAGAAAGATCTGCTATTCAAAACCATTGCTATGGCTAGCAATGATAAGCACTTCTGCCACTACAGCCCACAATTACTGGCAAGAACATTTGTACCTAATTTGGCTAGTTCGCCAACCTCCAGTACATCCTTGTAGAACTTGTCATTGTAGCTGACAGGAAAAATGACCTGGTTTAGCCTCTTCAGCTGCTTAATGTTGTGTGGCGTCACATCTCCCAGCTCGATCCGGCTACTGGAACAAATCAAAACATGCTTAATATCTGACACTGCACATTTTCTAAGGATACCAAAAATGAATTAAGTTGTTTTATGCTTAGAAAAACCTAATTATCAGTCCAATATGTATCTGAACTGCAATGTTTAACCCATACAATTAAGTCTTCTGTCGGTGGCCAATTTAAATCCCAAACCCAGGCCACACTTAACACTGACATCCCATAGGTGGGGGTTTATTGGGCAAGAGAGAGAACACCACAAATCTGTGTGGGATTACTAGCTTTAACTTTATCCCATTCATTTCCTCACTGATCATCAAGATTGGGGGGGGTGTGGTGAGTGTGTGTGTATAAAATATGGGAGAGACAGATGACTGCAATAGGGACCAAGAAAATTAAGTCCTTATCCATGCTTCAAAGAGCCCTACTTTTACTACCTATCAATATAAAGCTTAATCTTTGTCTAAGCATTAATCATTACTAGACATCTGTCTCTAAAAAGCAACAACACTGTGTGCACCAAACTCCTGTAAAGCCTGTTAATAGGCAAGCATGCCACTGTCAAGGTGATACCTGCTTCTATTATGATCATCACTGAAGTCATTCTTTCTGCTGAGAACAGTCACAACCTTAAAATACCAGTACTGCACTGAATTATACTGGAAATATAGACCAAGCTTCCCCCTTTCTAACTTCCTAATGGAAACACTACATAAACAGAAGCAAACAAAGATACTATGTGTTCATATTCCCCAAGCCAATTTCTTGGATGCAGATAGACAGTTTTAATGAGGACTGCAAGAATTAAAAATAAAAACCCCCAAGATAATAAAAATGTTTTCCCAAATGGTGACCAGAACACACAGGCAGGTAAAAAGCCAATGCATGTCTAATTAGAAACACACACAATTCCAGGTTCATCTCAGCCTTTTTTTAATTGAATACATACAGGCAACCAGATTACCAAAGTTTGGGCAGAAGACAAGAACAGTTTGTCTTTTTTTTTTTTTTTTTATAAAGTCAGGTTTTGGTTTCAAAAAGGCAGCTTTCTGAGATCCTTGTACACCAGATCTCAAAGCACAATCAGTAATATGCAGTAGCTGCTTTCCATCCCCAATGCCTCGTCCCTGGGTGGCTTATTTTTTTCAAATAGGTGGATGTCTAGGACACAATAGCCCAGATTAATTTACACAATACAATGAAACTGCAAAGAAAAGCTACAGGAATAGAATCTTTAACATTTAATTTAAAAAGAACAACTTGCCCTCACATTCACTTTCTTCTTTTCTGTTCCAATAGTTTAGTAAAAACATCAAGGATCACCATTGCCTGCTCTCTGGTGACACAGATCAGTCATCTCACTAGTGATCCCTACAGAAGACAATTTGTAAGTAGGGCCTACCTTTTAGAGAACCATCTATCATTAATTAATGGACTATGCACGATTTTGTAATCCTCCATCAGATTAGTATGTTAAAGTTACTACTTAAAATTAATGGATGGCATTTACGTACTGAACTTGGCTGACTCCAAAGTCTAACATTTCATCACACATTGGGCAAAGACATTAAAAAGACCCTGATGTTAAGCATCTTATGCCAGGATAGGTGCTTGCAAATTGTTGCAGGCAGCTCCTCATTTATCTTCTACCTACCACACTGAGCTTGTCTATCTTTTTCCTCCCTCACAGCAGGGGTGACTGCCAATCAATGAATCCTCATAATTTACCCCCAAGCTCTGCCCAATTCTAAAGGAATCTCTTGAGACATCTCACTAGAACTTGGATAGTATGTTCTCCAACAGTAACCTCAAGAATGACAGAAGCAACAGTCTCCATATTCTTGCATTTCATCCAAGATACTCGTGCATACTACAAGCAACAGCAATGGGATATTGTTTTAAACTTTATAGCTGTAAACCATGACATCGTACTGAAACAGTCTGCAGAATCTCTCTTCTGTGTCCAGCCCTTTGCTCCACAGCCTTTTCCACCTTCTAGATTATTTTTTTTCCTCTCGAAATTCCTTTCTTCATGTATCACCACTTGTGCAAGTCCCTCTGATAATTATATTCCAACATAAAGTACATACTGAGCTGGTAAGGATCATCACCTCATACCACAGAAGTACTGCCATTGTAAACAAGCAGGTTATCAAAGTTACTAGATGGTGGGTTAACTGTAGTACTTGTTTTATGCCCAACTTAGCAGAGCTGTTCAGCCTAGCATGGCAGGGCTTCTTCAGGCACACAGAAGGCAAATTGTGCCCTTCTCTAATCCCAGCCCACAGTGCGGCTACCTTTTCCTCACAAAGGGTAGAAATAAAACCATGCCATGTGGGTTCTTAGGTGTATTTGTGTCTGGGATAGAGCTTTGCTGAAGTAGAGCACTTCAGTAATCCCATACTAGGAGTGAAGAGAAGAAGCAGCCCCTTTTGCTGCAGTTTGCATTGGAATGGAAACCAAAGGGAGCAGGTCTCAACTGCCCAGTGTAGGTCAGATTAGCTGCAGAGTAAAAGGTCACTAAAGGAGGAGAAAAATCTCACATTCACACTTAGTCCCTTGGAAGCCTAGACCTCATATCCAAGATATTTAACAGTATTTTAACCTCAGTGATACTTTTTTTGGATCAGTAGATCCAAGCTTCAGTAGATCATTTACACCAGTGTGAACTCTTACGATGGACCTGCAGCAAAGCAAAAAATCTGACATCATCAGGTTGTGTGTTTTCTAATACTATTTAAAAAATAATTAGTTACTAATGAAGCAACCAATCAGGCATTAGAAGACAGTGACTATGGAACATTTCTGATGACAGTGCAACAGGACAAAGATATATTGTCAGGAGCAGACAGGACAAGATGGCTAAGAAAGGGAACATGGCCAGAAGATGGACCTCTACCAGGAAGTTTTCAGACAAGGCATAAGTAAGTAAGTGCAGGAGCAGAGTTTAAGGCTTCCTCTGAGGCTGGCATCTGGTCAGAGAAACAAGTTCCTATAGTAGGTGGTTAAAAGGTGCTGCTGAGAGATCTCCTGCAGCCCTTGGGGTCCCCCCTCTGTCTCTCACCACTTGCACATTTCATTGCTGCTGCTCCCCCCCCCCCCATCTCCTCCTGCCAGCCTCATGAGCTCTGTCACTAGCTTCAAGAGTTGTACCTCAGCCAGCAATTTATCCTGAAGGATAATGTGAAAAGTTTGAGAAACACCGCAGGAACCATAAATCAGAATGCTAAATATGCCTGTTTAAACAGTATGTACACAAACAATAGACTAATATATAGCACTAGCTGATTAAATCAGCACCACATCTATTACACACAAACCCACTTCATAAGTAAACTAAACGAGGACTTGGAAAGAAAGACCCATATCATGAAAGTTCATCACTTTGCCTGAGGACAGCACGGCAAAAGTGCCACCACAGCCTCAGGTAAAAACATGGGAAGTTGGCACTGCTGCTGAAAGCAGCAGCCTTGCTGTCCCCAAACCACTCAGTTTTATCCTTTCACTGGCACAAACATTTGTGCAACAATGTGGTGAACCAGCCCCTATTAAAACTAATCTTGCCAAAAAAAGGAAAGCTCATTTTTAACCCACATCAGAACCCTGATGGGGTTCACCACACGAGTCTTTTGCCAGAGGCAGAACCGCTCAGTTCTTAAGCAGAAGTGCCAGCCTACCCCCCGTTTGAACTGGAAGTACTGGGCAAAAGGAGCACAGCGATCATTCAGAGCCTAGGTGATTGTGTGGTACACCTTATCATTTACAGAACAGGCACTTTGAACCCAAGGACTTAAAACTATCCCAGCCTCCAAAGATCCAAGAGAAAGCACTTGTAACGAAAAACACAAAATGATTACTCCTTCCTTCTGGTGGAGTAATGGAAATAGCTTCGGGGTTTTTTTGTTTATTTAATAGCTATTTACAAGTAGACCTGCTTCTTCAACTTGCCTCTCAGCCAAATAGGTAACGAATTTACTATATCTGCTACGGTCTGATTAGGCCAGTCCTCTGCATTCCAGCTCAGTACAGGCTGTACCAGAAATACCTATCCTTTGCTGTTGCAAGGGAAAAAAAAATCAAATCATGAGCTCAGATTAGCATATGTGAACACAAAGATACATAAAGAGCCCGGAGTGCCCAGAAAGGACATGCTCTTCCCTTACTATTCTAACAGTATTCCTAAAATTGTTAAGAGATACACACTTCTTACTGGCATCATACATCTCAAATAGTGTTCCATGAAGCACGCAACAGTCAACTGTACTCATCTTAGATGTCAAAGGTTCTGGATCATGTCAGCTACCCCGTTCAAAGCAACTGTTTTTAATACTGAGGAACGAGGGACTCTTGGCTCATTATGTCAGGCCTCTTATTACCACAGCTCTCTACAAATCTGTATCCTACCCTAGATGGAGTATCAGCCCTCCAAACCCCCTTAAACATCTTCTATTGCAAGGCTGTTCCCAAACTAACATTATTCTCATTGTTAGCCTTTCTTCTGATCTCCATCCTAAATGTACTCCAGTCTATCCATATGATTGATGGCTCTTGCTGCTCATCAGCTTCCGCAGTTGATAGGTACCAATACAGCTTATCTCAAAGCTTCTCAGAGAGCTAACAAGACCTCTTTATACTTCCTTCTTCTAACTAAAGCCAAACTCCTGGCCTCCTTTAAGACAGTCTCTTAATTTCCACTATTGTCCTACTAGTTCTTCTTTCTTTTCCTTCAGATTAGTTTTCCTTAAACCCAGCTAACCAGAACTGCTTACAGCACCCCACATACTGCTGTTGTACAAGTCAGTAGTAAGTTTTTCCCATCTCTACCAGGAGCCTTTTCCTGACATATCCTAGGACAATGTTTGCATTCCTCACAGCTGCAACATACAGTGACTCGGTTACCAGAGGAAAAAAGAAACCACACAAAGATTTCACTAGTGAAGGGAACCAGTTCCTGGTGTGTAAAGCTGCTGTTCGTTAAAAGTGCACAGTGAGGCTGCCCAGCAATATAAGAGCAGCAGTCAAGAATGATCCACAACATCCAAACAGAAAGGGGACTTCAGTGAGCTGAAATGCAGGAGTTTCTGAAACTGGATACATGCCCAGAACATCAACTCCTGCTCTTGCAGGTCAGTGCCCTAAGATCCTACAGGTACTTGCTAGAAAAAGCTTCACACTTTTTGTAGGACCAAATGCAATCCAATTAGTCCTCCTGCAGCTGCATTCTTCTATCAGCAGCCTGCTACAGGGCTAGGACTTGAACACTGTCTATTTTTTGTATAATGTCTGAAATTTATACTGGTGGAAGGAACACAGGCTAAGACATTAGCATTTTTTTATGCTAAGGCAGCCTTTTGCCTCTCAAGGTATACCAAAGGAGAGCCACTCAAAAGGAAGCCAGTTCAAGAAGAAACACAAATTCAGTCTTAGGGAATAGCAAGTGTTGAAATCTAGTTTAGAACTGAAATCAGGGAGAAAAAGGGGGAATTCCAAGTTTCTTAATGCTGTAAGAATCTCAGTCTCATTCAACTTTAAATAGTGCAAGTCTCTCCCCAGAGGGATGAGCCTGACTGAAACAGATCTCCGTGTAACTGATAGCTCTGGGCTCAAGCTTATTGAAGGCATCTGGCATGCTAAATTTAGCAGAGCTGTATCTGCAGCTTCCAAAACTTACTGAGGTATCATCAGTCAGGAGAGGGTGCACAGGGGAGAAAATGGCCCTAACAAATTAGAGGACTTCAGAGAGGGTTTGTCACCCGCTAAGCGGCCAACTAGCTTTATTGCTTCTATTTTGGCTTCCAAGTCAAAGCAGGAGTCTAGACAGGATAATCCACTCATAAAACCAAACCAGAGCTATGAAAGTTACAGACCTGAAGGGTGTGGCTCTGCTTAGATTCAACTCCAAAGCCAAAAGAGCCTCCCTAGTCTTTTGGTGTTGGTTTGCTGTTTTTTGCTTGTTTGGTTTCTTTTTTTGGTTGTTTCGTTTTTGCTTGGGTTTTTCGTTGTTGGTTTTTCGGGTTTTGTTTTGGGTTTTTTTTAAACAGATGAGCTGTCTTGCTAGGCACACAAGTTAGTCTAGTTCTTGTGGGCAGAGCAGTATGTTTTCAATTATCTAGAAGATCTGTGGGCTGTAAATCTACTCTGCTTCACTTGTCAGAAAACCAGAAGGATAAGCGCAAGCCTTGCATGCAAAAAAAGTCTTACTAATTTGCTTCAGAGCCCCCCCCCCCCCCCCCCCCCCCCCCCCCCCTGCTCCCTCCTTCCCCCCCCTTGCTACATTTGTACTAGACTATCAACGCGTGTCCGTACTTTGCTTTTGTGTTAT
>JANIJG010022866.1:8511-26747 GCA_024611175.1 Megaceryle torquata | reverse complement strand
CCCGATAAAAAAGCATCATAAAAAATCACACACTCCCTTTCCCCCAACCAAATTAGACAAGCAGAAAAAAAAAAAGAGCCCACCCCCCCCAACAAAAAAAAAAAAAAAAAAAAAAAAAAAAAAAAAAAAATCACAGTAAAACCTTCATTTAAATGTTATTTAAGCAGATCTGACACTGAAGATACATGCGAGAAACAGATGTGCAGAACAGGGAAGTGCTGTATTTATGGAGTGGTTCTTCAGTGTTTGAGCCACACTAGATTACATTGGGAGTGTAAGCTCCTCAGCTACACCACACAATATTTATAATAGTTCACAGCATATGGCCAAAGCTTTCTGCCCATGAAGGCATGTGCCTCTTTATCAACCATAGCACAAAGTGGCAATGCACAAAAAAAAATTACATATTAATAACTTGTTGCCCTACACTTTCCAGATAGCCCACACTTCACCCTATATTAGATTTACTTCTCTCTCTCTACTGTTGCTCAAGCAAGGGGTTACTTCTCCCTTACTTTTATGTCCTCGTATGTGAGTTCAGGGAGCACAAGTCAGTGTAAGTTGTTTATCTGGCAGAAGCAGAGCCTGTACTGTTGTCAAGTCCCCGAATCCCTCATGTTAGTATTTTCCTCTGACACTCTGTCCCATATTTGGGCTTTGGGTAAGCTGACAGGAATGTAATTTCTAGCTAAAGATACACTGTCTGTTACTTTTATACTAAGTAATAAAAGCGGTATTTGAAGAACAAGCACCAGGAAAAAATGGTTGGACAATTTATACATTGAGTCACCACTAATAAAACACTATTAAAAAAAAAAATCTATTCTTATGCACTTCCTCATGATCTTCCCAAAAAATTCTCTTGGCCTGAAATTTCCCATGTTTGGTCTCTACCCAAATGTGAATATTTAGATTCCTGCCAATTGTTTTCAGTCAGTTTTCAATTATGTGAGTATGAAAAATAGACATTCCTTCCTATTTCTAGGACCAAGGCTGTATTTTCCCATAGCTATGCTGAAGCAATCTGAACACTGAAATCTAAGCTCTGTTGTAAAACTCTATCAGTAGGGTACAATCCCTTCTGTGAGTCAGGGAAACCTTTTTAAGTTTTACAAATGCATTTTTACCAAGGAAAAGACTGTTACACTTGCACCTCCTTCCACATATGTGCTGCATGTGTATATTCAGTCATAGATTATTACTTATTGTTGAAAGAAAATACTTTCCTCCTTAGCCCCATTACCCTTCCTGAACATGCTCTTTGATAAAAAAAAGAAAACTGGGTTCTGTTATCTCAATTCCTGCAGATGGCTTTCAAAAGTACTTAGGAGTGACTAATCATTTGACTTGCAGTGATTTTTCAGCCATCACTCTTGTATCTCTTTAATGTCCTCACCCACATTCAAAATTCCAATTGAAGCTGATATTGAGGAATAAGTAAGCTGGAAATGATGCAGTAGGGCATTCAGGTTGCAGGCAACGCTGAGAATAGGCACTAAACTAAATTCAGCAGATATGATAAAGAAAATTCTGCAACTTTATGTTTGAAAACCCAACATGTCACTCCTGAAGTTTCTTTGCGGAGGCAAAACCCCACTCGCAGATGAAATGCTATTTGTCTGAATCAAGTCTAATATCTGCTCTCTTCAGGCCTTGATTTAAGACACCAACAGTGACCTCCCTTCATATTGACTAATACAATTACTTCTCCACTTCCCAATTACCTCCCTACTTCCCAGTTTCACATCCAGTGAAGCACGATGCTGCTTCTCAGAAATTATTAAATACTTAGTTCACCCAGTAGGAGTATTTGTGCACTCAAGTGCTACTCAGTGCGACTAAGCATGACAGATTCAGCATCCTGCCTCTAAACAAGTTTTTCAAAACCTAAAGCCAAATGAAAGATCAATCTGATGAAAACATTTTGCTTATAATGTATTAGCCTTCCTCACTGTTTATAATCCAGTCACTGTAATTTTGGGAGATGACAGGAAGCAGATAGTGATTACTGACAAATAAAACAGATGCATCACTTCTTATCATTGCAAAAAGTAAATAAATGTAAGGGCAACCTTAAAAACTTTCAGGCACCTTAGTCATGGCTTAAGGTTATTACATAGCAACTAGTCCTGATGCCCTCTCTTAAACTGAATATCACCTTTTTCTCCAGCTAGTCCCACTAGTAATACCACTCTTATAGGAAAAGCCACAGTCAGGTTAAAAATGCATGTCTTTTCAGATAGATTTCTCCTAAGCATGTGCAGAGCAAAAGGAAAGTAAAGGCATCAGGATCCAACCTCGGAAATAAGGAAAGTGGGTTCTAGCAAGAATAAGCTTCTAGAGAAGAAAGAAAAATGAGAGAGTGCAAAAGGAATGAACAAAAGAGATAAAGGCAAGAGAGGAGAATTTATCTTACACAAACAAAATTTGTGTTGGCCCATCGTTCCATGACACAAGCACTAATGAGGCTGCCCATTCATGGAGGCCTCAGATAAACATGCAGATGGCCATTTAAATCACCACAATGGAGTATGTGTATTACGTGAGCCAGTGTTTTCACTTGGAGAGGGTAGAGAGGAAAAGACACAAGGCTGGAGATGATGAAGATAACAGGCCAGGATTATTGGACTTTTCCTATGCCTCAGCCTTCATAAGCTATTCTATGAAAACGCTCGTAAAGAGCTGGGCTATAAAAATTCCAGACTTTACTGTTGGCATAATTGATCTCAGATATGTCACCACAGAAGGAGACAGAGGAGTATTCATGTAAGACACACAAATCTTGGAGAGGAACCAAGTATAATGTATCATCTTTCCTTCCCAGAAAACCATTCATGGTGGTTTTGGAATAGATTTATACTTTAAAACCTGTTCTCTGACCTGCAGCACGTTTCAAACAGAAAGCTTCAGGATCGCAATAAAGAACACTTGAACTTGATAGTGTATTATTAATACAGTTTTGAAATAACAATTCCTCAGTGATACTTTCTTATTTCAGAGAAAGGACACCAAGGAACTTCCTCTTTAGAAGACCCTTCAAAGGATCTGAAATTTTACAAAAAAAAGAGACCAAGCTCATAACTGGAACAAGTGGGCATTGCCCCATTTGAGTATGTGATCTGGGGCTTATAAAAAGATTTTTGCTCCAGTTGGTGGTGCCATATAATTATTACAATACCACTGCAAGAGTTTGTAGAAGCCTGTTTTTTATTTATGCACAATGCTGTATGTTATGCTGTTGTTGGGTTAGTTTGTTTGTTTGTTTGCGGTTTGGGTTTGGGATATTTTTGTTTGGGATTTTTGTTTGTTTGTTATATACATTGTTATTGTTGTTGTTAGTTATTGCTGTCATTATTGGCACTTTACCACTGGGGGTGGTTGGGAAAACCTCCTTTCTGTTCCTAGTCATTTTTTCCTTTGTAGCTTCATCACATTCCTCTTTCCTTCACAAAGGCTGATCTTTCAGTCCTTCTGACCCTTCTTTTTCAACACCTTGTTGTCTCTTTTGTCTTTCTTCTCTAGGGAGTACAAGTTCTCACCTTCTCCCCTTCAAAGCTGCTGCCACATTAACAGTGACTATGTGATATACCTTGAGACCACAACTGACATTAGAAGCTGTCATACAGCAGCAGACACAGATAGTCAGTCCCCTTTTGTGCCTCTTCTGCTATTGTTTTACACTGTCAGCATCTATCTTGTAAGCCATCAGGACATGTGGCCCAAACTGATGGGTAAGGGCTTGATCAGTGGTCTCTTGACTGAATATCAAAAAAAGACTCACCCTGGGTTCAGCAGGCTGTGAATCACACCCTAAGATACCACCAGAAATCTCCATCAGGGTGTTAGAAAACCAGCTGAAGGAAAGCAAAATAAATTTTCCTGTGGAAATTAAACCCTGTGGCCAAGCTGCTTACAAAGTTAGCCTTAAGAGTATGCGGAGGGAGGAACTGCTTGTCTAAACTCTGTGTGTCTGTGCATCTGTGTGTGCGAGGGAATGGGCAAGAGACACCCTGTGGGCCTTTTAGAGCTGGTTGCACTTAGCTGCTTTGTGGCTGTTGCCAAGTGTTTAGTAGCTGTGACTCATTGACCAACTAGCTGTCTAAATGTCTTGCTTCATTGTCCTTTTCTCTTTATAAAGGTTTCCCCTCACCCCCATCCGAGATGTCAAGAACAGTGATTCCAGATGTAAGCAAAAAGTTTTCCACCACAAGCACATGACAGGACGTGCAGGCAAGTCTTGAATGAAGATTGCAAATGAAGTGGATGCTGTTAGACCACTGAACACCTTGAGAGCAACGCTGACTGATGGCTGGAAATGAATGCTCAAGGCAATCTCCCTTGTTCTGTGGCCTCCAGGTGAATGAAAGATTAGTTGTTAAGATATTTTGAGATGTGACTGTGCACAGATTAGGAAGCAAATCTGAGTTCCTTGTGAAATAGGCAGAGGCATGTGGAATTTGGGGGGTATTTGTGAATACAGAGGAAAAGGAAAAAGGGATATTCTGAAGAAATTTTATCAAAACACATATAAGTCACTGCCCAGTTTTAAAGGAACAAAATCTAGTAGCTATTGGAGAGGAACAATAGCACTGAGGATTGTATTCCTCAAAAGAGCTCCATAAGAGCTGGTGCCTTGGTGACAGAGGTTACAGAAAAGGTGGGGTTACTGAATGCTACCTTTGCTTCAGTCTTTACTGCTAATGCTGGCCCTCAGGAATCCCAGTCTTTGGAGGTAAGAATTCTGGAAGAAAGAAGAATCTCCACTGGTCAGTGAGGATTGGGTTAGAGATCATTTAGGCAAACTGGACACTCACAAATCCACGGGACCCAATGGGCTGCACTCATGAGTGCTGAGGGAGCTGGCTGATGTTGTTGCTATGACACTCTCCATCATTTTTGAAAGATACAGAGAATGGGAGAGGTGCCTGAGACCTGAAGGAAAGACACTGTCACTCCAGTCGTCAAAAAGGGTAATAAGGAGGACCCAGGAAATTATAGACCAGTCAGCCTCACCTCCATCCCTGGAAATGTGGTGGAAGTGCTCTATCTGGAGATCATCTCTAAGCATGTGGAGGAAAAGAAAGTTATCAGGAGTAGTCAGCATGGATTCACCAAGGGGAAATGATGCTTAACTAATCTGATAGCTTTCTATGATAGTGTGACCAGCTGGGTAGATGAGAGGATAGTAGTGGACGTTGTCTACACTGACTTCAGCAACACTTTTGATGCTGTCTCCCGTAACATCCTCACAGGTAAGCTCAGGAAGTGTGGGTTAGATGAGTGGGCCATGAGATGGACTGAGAACTGGCTGAATGACAGAGCTCAAAGGTTTGTGATCAGTAGCATAGATTCTAGTTGGATGCCTGTTGCTAGTGGTGTTCCTCAGGGGTCAGAACTGAATCCAGTCTTGTTCAACATGACCTGGATGAAGGGATAGAGTGTATGCTCAGCAAGTTTGCTGATGATACCAGACAGGGTGGAAGTGGCTGACACACCAGAAGGCTGTGATGCCATTCAGCGAGACCTGGACAGGCTGGAGAGTGGGCCAGAGGGCAACCTAATGAAGTTCAACAAGGGCAAGTGTAGAGTCCTGCACCTGTGGAGGAATAACCCCATGGACCAGTACAGGTTAGGGGCTCACCTGATGGAAAGCAGCTCCATGGAGAAGGACCTGGGAGGCCTGGTGGACAAGTTAACCATGAGCCAGAAATGTGCCCTTGTGGCCAAGGACAGTGGTATCCTGGGGTGCATTAAGAAGAGTGACCAGTAGGTCAAGGGAGGGTCTCCTCCTCCTTTACCCTGCCCTAGGGAGGCCACATCCAAAGTAGTGTGTCCAGTTCTGGGCTCCCCAGTTTAAAAGAGACCAGGAACTACTGGAGAGAGTCCAGAGGAGGTCTACAAAGATGATATGGGGACTGGAACATCTCTCTTATGAGGAAAGACTGAGAGATCTGGGGCTGTTTAACCTCAAGAAGAGAAGACTGAAAGGGGATCTTATCAATGTTTATCATTATCTAAAGGGCAAGTGTCAAGAGGATGTGGTCAGTTTCTTTTCAGTGGTGCCAGTAATGGAGCAAGGGGCAATGGGCACAAACTGGAACACAGGAAACTCCACCTCAACATCAGGAAAATCTTCTTTCCTGTGAGGGTGACAGATCCCTGGAACAGGCTGCCCAGAGAGGTTGTGGAGTCTCCTTCTCTGGAGAATTTCAAAACCTGTCTGGATGTGTTTCTGTGCAACATGCTCTAGGTGAACCTGCTTTGGCAGGGGGGTGATGAACTTGATGATTCCAACCCCTACTATTCTGTGTTTCTGTGAAGAGACAATAGCCATTCTCTTTTGAATCAACATGTGTTATACATGATCATAGACATCAGGATACATGCATCTAAAGAGGTAACACACTCATCCAGGTGAGCTGATACACCCCAGCTCTTGTATGGAGATGTTCACTTTGCAGCAGTGAGATCCCAACCTGAGGATAGTAGGAGGCCGGCTGAAGACCCCATCTCTAGAAATGCCTTGTGCCAGAGAGGTGGTGACAAACAGACCCTGGGCAGAAATTAAACCAGCAGAACTGAGTGCTGTGGGTATTCAAGGAGTAAAATAGCAATATTTAGTGCTGTGGATATTTAAGTCTTTTGAGATTGTCCTTCATTTGACTCTCCCTAGGCAGAAAATTGGTAATTACCTTTCCATGGCAGGAGCAGTTCAGCTCCTCCAGGGCAGAGGAGAGAGAATTGGCCGTAGTTACAGAAGGAGCCACACAACACTCACCCTGGTAGTGGAGGGACTGAGCTGCAGCCAGCATTTAAAGGCTGATTAATATAACTGCTTGCAGCCACTTCTCAATTGCCCTTATCCTGGGAAAAATGAGATGCTGTCAGCATAAAGCTTAAGAAAAAGAACAATAGAAATAAAATTATCTGTTTTCTTTTGATATTAAATCAATCGTAATTTAAACAATCACATTAACAATAAGATTTTTTCTAGTCCTCCAGTGCTTCTTTTGAATTTTCCCCACAACCCATGGTTTGGAAAATTTGGTTTCAGACTGAGTGAACTGTACATGCATTCAATAACAGCTTGAATGGGGGTGAGGGGCATTGTTCCTAAAAAGAGCTGTGTGAATATTTTAAGTTATTGAGTAGGAGGGGTGGTAACAAGAACAATAGAAGAACTAAATTATTGTTATTTTGTCTCTTTTAGACCTCAATGCTGTCATACATTTGCCCTTTCCCCTGAAGCGGGGTTTGTCTCCCTGATGGCTTCTTCTGGGGAAGCTGTCTGAGCTAACACAATTATTGTGTCAAACTCATATCTCAGGGACCAAATAATGGAACCAGGCTTTGACTGACTGTCTACTCTGATTGTTAATGAACTGTTTGTTGCAATTAGCACCCATGTTATTTTAGCTGGGTCTGGTGGAGGATGTGTTTAGAAAGGTCTCAGAGGGAAGAAGAGCCCGGTAAAAAGCAGATGGATTAAAAAAAAAAAAAAAAGAAAAAGAAAAAATAAACAAATACTATAAGGAGAGGGGGTGGGAAAAGAGGAAAAGGAAAAAAGAGGAAAAAGAGGAAGGAATGTTGGGAAGATAAGAGAAAAAAATAAATTAAAGGAATTTTATTTGCAAGAACATTTCCACGGTGTATTATTTATGCAGACCTTGAGACTGATAAAAGTCTTTCTTCCGCCTGCAAGTTAGCTCAAGGTGGTCACAAACGCGGTTGGCACAGTTGGTCTTGCAGTCTTTGCTTAGTTCATTCAGGTCAAGAGTGAACAGCAGAGGGCAGCATCGCTTTAAACTTACGGCGAGAGCTACTATTGACGTATTGGGGAAACTGCACATGGACAAACATCACTGTGGGTCATCAATAGATTGATGGAGTTGGTCAGCAGGTACCTCGCTCAAAGAAATGTCTGCACGGGCAGAGGGTAGAAGAAAAAGGGGTATTTAAGTGCAGGGTAGAAAGCAGCGTGAATGTGGTATTTCTGCAGTGCTTTTGACTTGGCTTAGTTCAACTGCTGAGTAAAGAATCCAAAACTCAGCATCAGGCAATGTATACCTAACGACAGAGGCTTCCAGCAGTTCCTTTAGTTACATTATAGCTCATCCGAGGATCACTGTACCCTTACAATATAAGGAAACTAATTTCAAAGGGTGGTAAGTACCCTGCTCAGTTTGCCACACAGCATCAAGACAGCACCTGGATGGCCACACTCCCCTGCTAACCATTGAACCACATCAAGCATGTCCATTGCATGAGTGCAGGGCACTATTTTAATGACACAGTGGACTGCTGAGATGTAATCAGCAGACCATCATCAGAATTGCTGATTCAGCTTCAGTTGAAGAATCAATGCTCTGCTCTAGTGTGTTGTTTCAAATCAATTTCTTTGTTTAAATAAATATATAAGAACATCTTAAACCCTGGCAAAGATACAGTAGCCTCAATTACATCAGTGGAAATGGCATTGTAGTGTCTTTTAACAGAGAATAAAATTTGGTCCATTAACTTTTATTTTTCTTCTCTGACAGCAGGTATTAGTGGCAGTTGTGGATTAATGAGCTGCTCTGGGAAGGGGTTCTCTCTGACATTTAAAGTTACACAGTGTGCAAAATCACATGGCAGAGAAATTCCCATACATGTATAAAATAGACATACCTATCAGCTGCAATCTTGGCTCTTCTTCCTTTCTGACACTATGTTATGCCTACTTCAGTGAAGAGAGAGTAATTCTCTTTACAATTGATGGTTCTGCTACTACATTACTAAGTCTGCAGAGCCATACAGGATTTGCTGCACTGCACCCCTTTCAAATCAGGCTCACAATCCAGAGAGGGAGAATACTGTCATTTGAAGAGAGGGTAAAATTCGTTCCAAGGGAGTTATTTTATTCAATCATTTTGCACTATAGGTGAAAGACAGAAATCTCCTTCATTTCATAGACAACATTTTAATATATCTGTCTTATTCTTGAGGTGCAAAATAAGGAAACTGGGTTTTCATTTACTGAAGTTTGATGTTTAGTATTTCACCATCCATGTAAATTAGTTGTTTGATCTCTCTATGGAAATTATCCCTAAAATACCAATACTGAAAGAAGTAATTCTGCAGATGACTGCGTGTGAAGTCTGCGAATGAGAACACCAAATACACATAAACCTACATAACCACCAAACGTCTGTTTGGACATGGCCAGAATTCCTAGAAATACAGAGATAAATGACTACTTCACCTTTTTATAAGAACAGATATTTTAAGTAACATTTTCTAACTGTAAGAGTATTTTTGACCCACTATCTTGTTACATGTGAGTTGCATTGATTACACCTAGGATTTTCAGGGAAGCGCTGAAATGAAAGTGGTTTTGTTTTGGCAGTTTTTAAAATTTGATCTTAAAACCACCTTGTTTGTTTGTTGCCATTATTTAATTTCAATACCTGTGCTGGAGTAAATGAACCATTATTACTGGTACTTTATCATATAACTGAAGAATTGCATAAGATTGAGGATAACTGAAATATGCTATTTTAACACATTTTCAGAATAATACTGCCAGATGCTTTTTAGCACTGAATGAAACATCTTTTCTAGCCCAGTATGTAGGAGTGGCATCTGATGATATAAAAGCAAGTTTCCATCAGTAGCCTCATCATGTAAGGAAAATTAAAAGTGAAAGAAACACTAAACGTTGAAATATTCAAACAAAAAGGGTCTGAATGCTATCTTTGTTTTTCTGTCTTATGGTAATATTTTCACATTTTATATTCTGAATCAGAATGAAAAGTAATATTTCAGTGTCAAATTTCCCAGAAAACAGAAATTCCATGCCTTGACCGACTGTAATTACCAAATGAATGAGTAATCCACTTTCTCCCAGGCCTACAGTTTTGTCAGTACTAAATTTACACACAATCATTTTTTAAGGAGTTACAGGAGGAAATGCATAAATGCCAAGAATGTTTGTTCGGGGAAACGACACACCATCCTTTTCCCAACATCTGCTTATTCATGAAGGGCTGACAAATCTTTTAGACTCACTGAGCATCAAGCTATCGGCTCTGAGGGGATCTCTGATAAAAGCAAAATTTTTTTTTTATGGTAGGGAAGTTTAAGCTGAAGCCTAGTACAGAGAAAAGAGAGTGGAAGAAGGAGAGCTGTTTTCATTGGTCCATGGCTCAGAAGCATTAGCTCTCTACCTCTCCAGACCTCTATTTTTAGATGACCTTTAGTGCATTAGATCAAATGTATAAATTGGATGAGTTCAAACTGTTTCTGTCTGTGAATATGCAGCTCCCAGTGTGGTGATGTCTGTGGAATTCATCTAGCCACTATTAAGTTGAACCTTGTCAAACTCAAGCTACAACATCAGTCTTTCTATTAAACATGGGCCTAATAACCTTTTGACAATTTGAAGTTGAATTCTGATTTAATTTCTGCTGAAGTGGGTGTAGAGATGTCAGTAGAGGGGTTTTTTTTTTCTTTTACATTGTCTTCCTTACTGTATTAGCAGCTCCCTGCCACTATAAAAGGTCTCTGAATGACAAAGATTATCATCCCTGAAAACAGTAGAAACCCTGTGCTTTCTACTTCTGTAGCAGTTCAATTTTATTCTAACTGGTGTTGTCAGAGAATTTTTATACAATGGAGTATACTTCAGTAGGTATAGGTGTGTACTTACAGACACACCACACAACTGGTAGTACAACACTGATAAAATCATTATCCAGGCAATAGAATAAGTAAGCCCACTTCAGCAGATCACAGAAACCACTCACAGTAAGTTCCCTTTTGCACAGCATGAGCCTTCTTTTCTTTGCAGAGCCCTGAGTGACTTGAACATCATGTGTCATTTGTTTAGCCCTTGTACCAAGAAGGGAATTTCACCTCAAAACCATGTGGCATGAACTGGCAGCACCAAGCTCTGCAAGATTTATGTGAGGCTGCTGGTGGTGTTGTCTCACTTGGTAATGTCGGTCTGTGTCTGTGGAGGGAATAACATGCAGTGTGGAGGCGAGCTGAGGAATTAAATGGGATGGGATTTGCATTAGAGCTTCACCAGAGTTAATCAGCTTTGTCCCTGAAATCTGGCTGCAACTTGCTGTATGGCTTCCTGCTCTGGTCAACAGAAACTCTAAGACTACAGCATATAAAGATGCCTGGAAGAAATATAAGAGGAAAGGAAGCAATTATTCCAGTTTGGCTACATAAGTGACTAAGGGATCCACTCCCAATCTAAAAAGTGTATTAGCATTCTCAGCCTCATGACACAGATTCTGCAATGAAGAAACCCCACATATAGAATGAGGTCAAAAAGTTAGCTGTGAGTGTATTGTCTGGGCTTTAAATTTAACCTTGCCTGATGTCTAAACCCAGATGACTGAAGCATTCTGCTAAGTCTTTTTTGCTTGTGATTACATATATTTTAAAATATGTGGAAAGCTCTGTGGTTCCTTCTCTTCCAATGGAGCTGGGGATTCAGTTCATTAAGTATACAGGCTGATAGATACAAAAGTCATCAGTTACTTCTTGTGGCAAATTAATTTTACCAATTCTACTTCATTACTTATCCTATATGCATCAAAAAGAACACCCACCTTAGACTGAAATGTGTGTCTGCATTCACATTCATAGAGAGATGAGAATTGCCAGACTGGACTAGCCCAGTGTCAGTCCACAGAGTCCAGCAATCTGTCTTTGATAATAACTAGCACCAGATACCGTAAAGGAAAAAAGCCTCTACCGAGCACTAACCCTGGTCATTAGTGTTTTACCCCAATCAGAGAGAAGTTGGTGCCCAAAGCATGAGGTCTTTTCCAAACATTTGCTAATCCGTCTTGAACATTATCAACATAAATGTCTGATTCTTTCCAGATCTTGCTTGCCTCTTCAGAGAAACCACGTGGAATAAAAGAGCAGTTAGATGAAGGAGAAGAAAGAAATTTCCAAAATGTGGGATATAAACAAAGAAGGTTTGGGGCAGAATGAAAAATAAACAGAGAGAGTGTCTGGAGGGGAGGAGGGAATGAAAGCAAAGTTCTGTCCTTTAAAAATAACACAGGCTTCCTTTATAGCTCACAAACCAGTGAGGCTTACCTTACAGGGAATAGTTTATGACTCATACCCTGTTTTGGAAGTCCAGCAGAGATCACCAAGACGTCAAACCAAAATTCAGCTATCTCTGCAAATGTGCTGATCAAAGTTCTGCCCAAGACAGAGCAGCAGACTTTGTGGATTATGTTGACTCAGTGAAGTCAGAGGTGACCATGGAGGATCCTCTGGCTCTAGTCCTGCAGAATACAACAACAGTGCAAGAGCTTGATGTAGAAAATGAGTGGGATTTTATCTGCTCTGAAAGTCAAGAGGGTGGAAGGAAAATTTCACTTCACTGATAGCGTTAAGGATTGAAAGCTACAATTCCACCAACTATAGTAAGAATTCAGGACTAGCAAGTTTTGTGCTTTCAAAGACTTAATCCAGAAAAATGTCTCAAACTCTTGCCCGTGTAAGCTGATAGATAAAGCATTAGGATAATATGCTCTATATATGCTTTCCAAATCAGTCCAATGTGAACGTCCTGCTTAGGGAGACATGATTAACAACCACTTGCTAAGGGATGCAGTGCACAAGGCAAGATGGAAAGTGACATATAAAAGTCAAAAGAGTTTGCAGAATAAGGGAATATTGAACTCTGAGAGTTATACCCTCAAATACAACTGAGAAATTCACTTTCTAAGGTACTAATATTGCAAGATCTTCTCACAAATTTGCTCTCTGCACATGACAAATAACCCTGCCTCCAGATCTCCTGAAAAAGTTCAAAAGCATAGCTAATGACATTTTTTAAGATGATTTCTGTGCTGATAGATGGTAGCACTGACATTTTGCATTTATTATTTCGGATTGTTTTGCACTTGTAGAAACAGTAAGTGAGTGCTTTTTGAAAATCTGATGGTAATTTGACATTCACAAATTTCTTGTCACCTGGCAAAGTCTGTTAAAATGTTACAAGCAATTATTTTAATCTTGTTGAAGATTAATCATACTTTAAAACATCGGTTCTGGAAATAAATTCTAAATGTTAATACTGATAAATTACTGTTGCGAATGGTTCATTATGTAGAGGAAACATTTAGTTTAATTGGAGTTGTTCCTGAGCCTCTCTACATACATTATATGCTGCAAGAAGCTGAAAGCAAGTTTTGTCCTTTTGAAGGAAAAAATACAGCCTCATCCTTGTTTCAGCCTCTGTAGTAAAGGGAGTAAGGCAAATCCGATCAGATGGGGTGCCTTTCTTGGATGTCAGTTTTTAATCCAGCAGACAATTCCAACGAAACTGGACAGAGAATCCACAGAGATTGTTTTGGCAAAACTGGCCAAAATAAAGACTTTACTAGGGTTCTCCCATCATGAGAAGAGACACGTCACTCTTGAGTGTGGAATTTTTTTGCTCTGTGGGTGGTGAGACACTGGAACAGGTTGCCCAGAGAGGTTATGGATGCCCCCTTCTTGGAAGTGTTCAAGATCTGGTTGGATGGAATTTTGAGCAACCTGGTCTAGTGGGAGGTATCCCTGCCCACGGCAGGGACATTGGAAATAAATTATCTTTAAGGTCCCTTCCAACCCAAATCATTCTATGATTCTAACCTAACACTGACAGCCAAGCCTGAGATCTGTTTCACATAGGTTTGGAGCCTGTCTTCTTACAGTCCACCTACTCCTCACCATTCCCTACCATCAGGATGGCCACCGTGATGGGGCAGTGCTACTTGACCTGACTGTTTCTTTGATGAGGAAGCTTTTCTGCTAGAAAGCTGACAATCAGCATGGGCTATATCTACCCAGGCAACCAAAGTGCCCAGACAGTAAGAACGGAGCTGGATGATGTTCAGGTCTGTGCATGGAATCCAGGGTTCTGTGTCCCATACCTGACAAAATGGACTAAGAACCTGAACTATTTCAGGCTACCACATAATTCTAATATGTTAACAACTCGGGCTGTTACTGAACTGGGTTAAATTCAAACCCATGGACGAAGGTAAAAAGTTTAGTGTTCCGATACTGGCGCCAAACATTCCGTTTTCTTACTTGGCTCCTTCCATTACAGTGTTTTTCAAAGCTGTTAGAAAGCACCCATTAGCACTTCATTCTGTATAGCTAATCTAAAAAAGGGACAAGTGAAGTGGGAGGAGGGAGAAGATGGACAGGAATTATTGTCCAAATTAAGTGTTAAACTTTGGCTTCTGCCCCCACCTTGGGTGAGGTTTACAAGGATTAGAGTGGAAAGAGGGAAAGGAACTTCTGTTTCTAGAGCATGACTGTGAAAATAGACACACTGGTAACTATGAACAAAATGGAAAAAGTAAATACAGTCCATGAAGTAACACCATCGGGAAAACAAATGTTCTCAAAGAAAAAATTCAGAAACTGCATAACTCTCTGCAGCATGAAGCACTGAGAGCCAAGGTCTGGTTTTTTGGAAAAGGTCCTTTGCATCTGGATCCCCATCAGACTTGTAAGAAGGAGAAGTCTAGGAGAGCTGTGGTTTGGAGTGGGCCAGCACTCTCATTGCATATTGTTCCATTTTCTTCATAATAGCAGAGGTTTCATGTCTGACATAGCGAGCCTCCCCTTCTCTGTCTCACCTGAGATGTTTCTCACCAGAGCCCAGACACTGAGGAACTGTAACAAGGCAAAAGCAGAAGCTGGATATTGACTTGAGGAGTGGCATAAACAATGTAGTTGTTCGTAAGGCACATAGCAACAGCTGATCAGGGTAACAGGCTTGAAGTTATAAAAGCAATACAGTCATTAGTAACATAGTCTGGGAAACTATCAAAGCAAGTCTGAACTGGTAAAGGACCACAAGGTATGCCAAAAACTAGAAAAGTGAAAAGTACAATTAAGAGGAAGACTTTGATCTTCCTCCCAGAGCCCACTGGAGGATGATAAGAGCCCACTACCACAAGGATGTGCACATGCAATAATGGGTGGAGAGTTATGATAATGACTTCTCAGAATTCTACTGAATACGTAATAGGTTTCCTGGAAATGTAATGCATATGTATATAATCTTTCTGTAAGAATTGATTGTTGCTGAACCCTGGTACGCGTGTTAGGAGGAGTGATCCCTGACGTGCCTGGTGCCATAATAAACATACCCGCTTTATAACCTTCCACAAGTTATAGAGAGTTTGTTTTTGCATGTCAGATATTGATCCCAACATGAGACTAAAATCATATGTGGCACACATACTACTTTTGAAGATTTGCTGTAGCATCAGGCATTCCTTGCCTCAAGCCCTGCTGTTGCACTTCATGTCTGAGAAAGAGCTCAACACTGGAAAACAAGATCAGTACATACTAGTTCAATGTAACCCCTGAGCAAAAAAACCCCAACATTGTGGTGTATTGTGATGACTTCATGTTCCAAGCGCTGACACAACAGCTGTTAGTTATGTCAGACCGTGTAGCCTCTACCTAAGCATGGCAGTGTATTTATGTATAAAATATTAAAGAGTGTCTCCCCTTTTATGATCCATCTTAACCTGCGTGCTGGTAATACTGCCTTACCACTTGGAACACCCGCAGATTTTCATAGATAAAAAGTCATTGACAAACTGCATTCATCTTATGTAAATAAATAATTTAAAGTAAGCTTCTCTTGTCACTTTTCCTCCTCTTCTGAGGAGATTACATGAACTGAAGTCATGAGGCCTTTCTTGACACTGTCAGGAATAATCCCTGAATATAGCAGAAGGGTATTATAAACCAGAACAAAGTATATTTCAGTTACAAATTCCCAAGAAGACCATTGCCAACTGACAGCAGAACAATGTTGGGGTTTAGGGAGTGATACATAATTTAAAAGTCATGCTCTTTGGGATTACAGGGGAAAAAATCTGCAGTTTCTTGTTTTCCAGATTCTGGGTTTTTTTTCAGTCTGGCAGCAAACCAAACATTTTTATGCATTTGATGACAGGACCAATGCATTTGGCAACATGTGAAATCCTTGCTATTTTTGTGACACAAGTGTCCTCAAAAACAGGGCAACCTAGGAAGCTGTGCTGTGCCAGACTCTTGTTTGCTCTGGTTCGGTGGAAGTGCCTGTTAAAGACAACCTACAGCAAGCCCTGATCTTCAGCGGGGCCATGGCCTCAGCAGGGAGATGGGTTGCCTGGCTTAGGCTCCCTATCTCCTTCCTGACTGCTCAAGGTCAGACCCAGGAATCCACTGCCCTCCATGTGGGGCATGCCAAGAGGCAGCAATCTTCACCAGCTTCCTATCACTGCCTCTTGGCTCTATCCCCAGAACTGGCTGATACTCAATTGGCAATACACCCTGACTTCATGCCTCCCTGCTAGAAGTCACGGTAGAGAGACAGAAAAACAAATGGCCCATAAGAGTGAAAAGCTCTCTCTTCCCAAAACCTAAGTCTGTGCATAAGAAGAGCCTCTGATGCATTTGTATGAACTTACTGCATGAATCAACTGAATGAACAGCTCTCATTTACTGCGCACAGGAGATGCATCTCCTAGGTGCATCTCTTTCTCTCCACTCCAGGTACAGGTTGTCATAAACAAAAAGCAGGATTTAGATCCTTCGTCCCATCCCACCAAGCCCTACCATCCTTCCCTGCTTCAGTCACCCTATTTGCTTCTTTTTGTCACTGGTAGCCTGAAATTAGAAGCTGTTGTCTTGTTTGGCCCATAATTGTACTTCCTCTAAAAAGCAATCTTGTTTTACAGAAGTTCAAGAACTGAAGAAAAGTTTATCCTGGTTAGCAAGTTTGTTATCTTTGACACTCTGACTCAAAGCACTTTAAAGTTAATATGGCACATATATGTAATGGAAACTCTCATATATATGATGGAAATTCTCCCTAGGCTTGAAAGAGGCTTGAAAGCTCTGTTTACAAAGCATATCCTAGGCACCATGTGAATACACCCTTCCTTTAAAATATAGCGTGTGGGATCCAAAGAGTAGATATGTTTACAGACATAAAGACAGAAGATGATCACTTTTGTTAAGATCTTAGACATGGAGATATAATTCTCACAAACTGGTGTTTGAATCAACTGTTTTGTCTCTCCTCACTGTTTGGGTTAAAGCATTTCATAGAGCGACAAACCTCTAAATCGACTTAATAGCCGTAAGATACATATTGTCTTGTCTTTTCCTTGCTTTAACACATATGTCACTATACCAACCCACTTGGATGAACAACTGATGCATTTTAGGTGCGTACATTGTAAGATCCTAAGTGTACTTTTGAAGCTGTACTTAAGCGACAGAACACTAATGAGATCAGAGGTGCAACCTGGGGAACAGCAGCTGTAAAAAACATCAAAACCAAACAAGCTCAGCCCATTTTTCTGGGTGACAAAGACATAGATGTTGAAATATGTTCATATTTACATCAAATATTTATCATATAGTCTCAGTTTGCAGAGTACATAAGCTGTATTCAGCACACATGATTACTCTCACTGCCACTTTGGTACTGGCAGCCAGGCAAACCCCAATATACAAACACTGTTTCTTTTCCTCTCCCACACTCTGCAGCTGACGCATTTATGCAATTTACTGTATGTTATTTCTCATCCCATCAAGAAAGCCCCTCTGATCTTTTCTCTCCAGAGGCAAGGCACAACTGTAACACCTCACAGATATGTGTACTCTAGGGAATCAAAGGAGTTCAGGAAATCAGCAGGTGAGGATTGTGGTAGACCAGGAGCATGGAGCACCCTTACTGTTCTGCCCACCATGACACCTGGAACACTCCCACTGAACCCAGGTCGGGCTGCCCCATGCAGCCCAGCAGGCACAGGCAGAGACATTGTTCTGTGCTGAGGTGCAAATGTGGCCAATGTGCCCAAGAGGAAGCGCTGTGGGACAGGCTGATCAATCCCTGCTGTATTCCTGAAAGGGAAGCACTGAAGCTAAAGCAGCGGATGGGGTGAAATCTTGTCCTAATTACGTTAATAGGAGTATTGTCATTGTCTTCAGTGAAGCTAAGCTTTCTCTGCAGGGAACCTGACAGAAAATCCCAATACCCATTTGTATTTTCCTATTTCAGGATGAAAATTAGGTACAGCACATATTTCACGCACCGGTGTACGGCTGTCACCGTGGAAACCATGTTCAATAGAGTGTGAAAACTTCTACAGTATTGGCTGGGTTCATAGAGTGTTGAACACCATTTCACCGCCCCCCCCCCCCGCCACCGC